>PRKT01000046.1:1419860-1497199 GCA_003671525.1 Saccostrea glomerata
CCCCCCCCCCCCCCCCCCCCCTCCAATTTTAATCTAATATCGGATTTATGCAAGACTTCAAAAATCATAATTCAAGTTTATATATGAACATCAAATATCGAAAAATTGGTAAAATTCAGTTTAACCTTAAAATAATAATAATAATAATAAGACCTTAACACTACCTTAAAACCAGTAGTATATTTTACATGCTTTTTATAATTGTTGCAAAAAGTTTAAGATACCAGATTTGTGAATATTTATTAACATTAATTTTAAAATGTTTACGATGTACTAAGGAAATGTGCAAGAAAATGTGCTGAAAAGAATTCTTCTGTCTTTGTTATCTTCAATCTTAAGAGATGTATTTTTATTGCTAGTTAAGCCTGACTATCAGTCACACCAGTCAACCACTCTAACCAACTACCGTATGTTAACATACGTATTTTGTCGAGCTTCAAAAGTCTAAAATTGTTTAAGTGGGTTTGCTTTTGAACAGATCTTTTCTCATTTTTGAGTGACTGTCCGCCGCATTTGTACAAGAAAAGAACAGACCTTAAATGTGGCTGCGTAACAAACTGAAAAAGTGTCAGAAAAATGCTATCAGAAGGGTCAAACATGCACATCGAAATCGTCGAAAATTCACCAGCTTCCGGGGGCTTCGCCCCCTGGGCCCCCATCAGGACTTCGCCCTGGACCCATTTCGGGCCTTAAGGCGGTCTCCAAACCCCAAGTCTATCCAGGCGTCCACATCAAAGTACCCTGGCTACGCCCCTGTCAATCAACCCCACCTAGTACGATATTTATAAATTAAATTGAATATGCACTTCATCAGGCATTACATGCATCAGCTTTAAACGCATTTACATGTATCTTTGCTTTGCTGTTTTTGAGAAGTTTCTAAAGAGCAGCAAGGTCATGATGATTCAATTAGTAATATCAAACATCCTCTAAGATGAGGCAAATTCTAATTTGCTCAAAGCATAGGAGATAAGGGCCTAAAAAGAGAGCAAAATTCTACATTGAAATATTTCGTAGTTTTGATTCAAATATTTTCATAAAAAAACACCACCTTTATATCCAGGCAACTATAGGCAACTTGACGTGTTCAAGGTCATTTAAACCAGTTTGAATTTATTTCTAATACAGTATATAATGGATTATTGTAACAGTCAATTAAAAAAACACATGCATATGTTGAATGAAGTCCAATCATATTTATTTTTTAATTCAAATCTATATTTCAACTCAATATTTATATTCAATATTATTCCAAGTGGCAAGTTTCATATAACAGCAAAAGTTAACAAATATCACGTGATACCTCTTCAATGTTATGATTTCTGATGGTGAAGTTCGTGTTTAATATTTCCATCGATGGACAACTGATCGCCTGATGATTAAAGTTTTTAAACTATTTGTCATGTTACCTTGACACAATAGATATAAAATTTGACGTCAAAGCAAAATAGAGCCTATCTTAAATACAGTGAACACCCGAAAGAGATAAAAGTTTCTTTTGTTTACACGGGTCTTTTCTGTCGCACACTACCAAAGTGTTAAAGAAATTATTTGAAATTCACAATGAATGAATTAGATTCCCAACGATCTGATTTTTCAGTGGTTCCTGTATTATAATTTAAAATAGTGCTATGATTTGCCAAAGGCTGAATTTGAGCTTTAATTTTTTTAATGGTGTTGTAAAAGGTACCGATAACAAACGGTGAATATCTCATAAATCCAGACAAAACTAGAGGTACTGTGAGGACTGGGCTTACTAAAGGATACCTCCGCCTCCCATATGATTATAATCGCAAAGTTAATGATTTGCTCTGGTCCGAGACCCAAAATAAATGTCAGATCAAAAAGTCAAAAAGTAGATCCACAATATAATGAAGAATCTGTGACGACTCATTAAATTTCATTCGGTGGTATAAGAGGAGTTGCTGATAAGAGATAGATACCCTGATTAGCAATTCTGCAATCGATTGCCATCCCTAGTATAAACATAACTCATGAACAGGGGAAAACACGGACCTTGGAAACATCAGAGTGGGATCAGGTGCTCCTAGAAGGCCAAGGCATCCCTATCGAGGTGAATTCTTTGTATTGATCAGGTTTAGGGAGAAAATCGGACTCAAATACAAAATGAAAAATACGACCCAACAAAAAAGTAGCGTTTATTTGCAAAAAATATGTAATATTGAATAAAGAATTTAAGAAATGCTGACATGATTTAAAGCAGGATGGCTGAAATCCCTCTAATATCTAGTTGCTTGTTTGTATCCCGCATTGTTTTTTTTTTAAACTTTGTCGCGTCTTTTATTTCAATTTCATCGCAATATTTCGAATTAACATATGAATGAAAGAACCGTTAATGTTAATTGATATATTGTCAATGCATCAGTTTCTCCAGCAGCTGTTTATATCAATGGCAGAAAATTTTATAGCATTAGAATGGTTTTTAATTATGTAAAATTGTAGATGACCAGTCACAAGATATTATATTTCACAAGCTTCATTGTTATTGACGAATTTGTCAATGATGTTAAAAAAATCTTTACACAAGTTCGTCATTTTTAATTTTAATTGGCGAAGGAAAGTGTCTTCTTATTATGAAGTCGATATGGGTTCTCTCCCTGTGTCTTTTGTTTTAAAATCTATATAATATTTGATTTTCAGTATACATATATTTTAATTTTCAAAGTGAATTACTCCAACCCCCGATCCCTCCCTACGCCACCCCAACGGCATATGATTTGATGTTCACTTCTTTAACGCCATTTTTTTCTTTTGAAGCCTAGGTTGTTAGTTATACAATTTCAAAATATTCTTTAATTTAGTTTTGAAAAACCATGTACAATATAGTAATGATATTCTAGACGTTGTCCTTTATCTAAAGAACATTGTACAAATCACATATACAAGGTTATATTGCATGTTCAATAACTCTACCGACATGAAAATGAGAAACGTGTATGGGATAATAACGATTTTCATAATCAAATTCAATAAGTAAATCTCGCCCGGTAGAACTTCAATCTCTGAAGGGCACTTACTTATCATTTTCTCTTATTACGACAAAATCCACGTGATATTTACATGCTCTCATTTTGAAATAAAACAACCTCATTCTATACTATTTACTTGTACAATGTATTTATTTACTTGTTTCTGTGAAGTAAAAAAAATCAATATATATTTATTAACTTTTCATATATCTTCCATCTATTTATTCTATGAACTCCTTTTCTAAAATAACACTTTTTTCGTAAGATCTTTTTGGTTTTGTGTCAGAGGATAACTCAAATATGGTTGATGTACTGACGATATCCAAGGTCTTAAATGAAAATATCTTGTCGGTCACAAAAGACATTTTGAAATCAAATTTAAGTGTATTTACACAACTTAATTTTGTACCTTTAACTGTCTTACTGAATTACATTCAATCCCATCATAATCAAAATTAAAAGTAAGAGTTCATATATACCGGGGTATGTATAATTTTTTATATTTTGTCATTGTCATACCATTTAAATTCAGTTGCTGCTGGAAATAATTGCTATAATTTAAAGGACAAAATTAGCATCATTTTAAGTATAAATCCGTTCGATTTACTTCAATAAATACAAATATATAGTTGTTATATGTAATGGGAATGATTGAATGTTAAATATCTTTTATGCTGCATTCCGAAGTTTTGACCTTGAACATTTTGAATGCTTTGATATTTAAAAGTTTGGTTGTCATTTTTGCATTGATTTTGTTGATAATATCAAGGTTATCTAAAGATTTATTTGTATTGTGAGATGAATTGTGTTAACAAATTTTTGTTTGAATCAACAAACAAGATATAACAGATAAGATTTGCTCTTTATACGTTACAAAATGCATTTTAACCATTTTAAGGATATTTATCCGATCGAATTATCATTAATTCACAATTTTTTCAACAAAACAGAGACTAAGCTGAATACAATGCCACAAAAAGAAAATCATCTCGGCGTAGAATCATATATTAAACGAGAGGTTTTGTGCGCTCACAAAGTAACACCTCATATGAAAAAAAAATCTAAGTCCATATTTCGCTATTGGAAAGCTTGGATGTATGTCCGATCGAGATCTTCAAACGAAGTAAAAACTAGAAATATGTCCATAGCACATGAATGCCACGCCGAGGGTACTTCAGTAATGCAACATGAAAATTTGAATTTGTGTATGAAATTTCAGAATATTTTGAAAAGTGATACAGTTGAATTGCTTACATCAGTATGTATTAGCTTTTGAAGTTTTAATACTAATTGAAGAAAAGTGAGGTCAAGGTCAAAGGAAGAGCCAATGTCAATAATTGTTGATGCAGTTGAAAAGCTCTCATCATTATGTATCAGCATATGAATTTGAAAAATAATATTATGAATGTTTTTTAAATTGACTTAATCACAATTTGATGACCATGAGGTCAAGTGAAATGAAAGGTCAAGGTCAAAATGTTGATGCAAATGAATAGCTCTCATCAGTATGTATCAGCATATAAAGTTTGTTACTAATTTAGGAAGAGTGAGGTCAAAGGAAAGGTCAAAGTAAAAAATGTTGATGCAATTGAATATCTCTCATCAGTATGTACACTTTATCAACATATGAAGTTTGATAAAAATATTTTGAATGGTATCTTTAAAACTGAGTTTAACACTAATTTAAGAAAAGTGAGGTCAAGGTCAAAAATGTTGATGCGGTTGTATAGCTCTCATCAGTATGTATCAGCATATGATGTTTGATAAAAATATCTTGGATCAATTCTTTAAAACTTGGCTAAACACTAATTTAAGAAAAGTGAGGTCAAGGTCAACGGAAAAGTCAAGGTAAAAAAGTGTTGATGCAGTTGAATAGCTTTCATCAGTATATTTCAGCGTATGAAGTTTAATAAAAATATCTTTAATGGTATCTTTGAAACTGAGATATACACCAATTCAAGAAAAGTGAGGTCAAGGTCAACAGAAAGGTCAAGGTAAAAAATGTTGAAGCAGTGGAATAGCTATCATCAGTATGAATCAGCATATGAAGTTTGATTATTAACACTATCTTGAATGGTATCTTTAAAACTGAGCTAAACACTCATTTAAGAAAAGTGAGGTCAAGGTCAAAGGACAAAAATGTTGATACTTTTGCATAGCTCTCATCAATATCTATCAGCCTATGAAGTTTGATGAAAATATCTTGGATAGTTTCTTTGAAACTGAGCTTTGAACAGAGCTAAATGCAAAGTGTTACGGAAGGACAGAAGGACGGAAACACGGAGGGATGGAAGACGGAAATTACAAACACTATATGCCCCGGCCATATTCATGGCGGCGCATAAAAGTTGGCACCAAGTAACTAAAATTCTCTGACAGTCTCGGTTAATTTTATTCAATGGTAGAGGAAAGAAAGCTAGAGGTAGCGAGCGTATAATAAACGGCTACCCCTAATGTTAGATAAAGAATGACAGTGTCCAGGTTTTCTAATGGGAAACCCCAATATCTGTCCGGTCGAAATGTGACATAGAAGGTACACAAAAGAACAAAAAGCTAGAGGTGCTATGAGCAATGAGCTCACTTAATGATACCCCTGCCTCCCATATGTTTATAATGGAAAAGTCCATGTTTTGCTCTTTGAGAACATAAATACTTGTCAGATCAAAAGGTAAAACAGGAGGTGCACAATGGCATTAAATATAATAAAGAATTTGTGAAAGTATTATTAAATTTAATTCAGGGGTCTAGGAGAAGTTGCGGATAAGAGATGGATACCTTTCAGTATTACATTCTATAGAATGAATGGCCTTGACATACATTGTAAAGGTAGATCATTTTAAACAAGAGGTGTTGGTGAAACAATATGCGCCTGGTGGCAACAAAATTCTAAAAAAGCTATTTTTAGCATATATGTCACAGTCAAGGTCATTGACTTTGGTGTCATTTGAAAGAAGTTGATTAGTAAAGTATGGATACTAAATTTAAAGTCTCTATCTCTTGTGGTTCAAAAGTTAAGGCAAATGTACGAAAAAACTATTTTTAGCATAAAGTTCACAGTCAAGGTCACAATGTCTTGACCTTGGTGTCACTTGAAAGAGATTAACTAGTGGAGTATGCATACCCGGTACCTGGTCAATATGCAGTCTCTGTCTTCTATGGTTCGAAAGATTTGGCAAAGGTACGAAAAAACTATTTTTAGCATACAGGTAACAGTCAAGGTCAATGACCTTGGTGTCATTTGAAAGGTCTTAATTAGAGGAGTATGCTTACCAAATATGAAGTCTCTATCTTTCATGGTTCAAAAGTTATGGCGAAGGTTAAAGTTTGCAGACAAACAAACAAACAGACAGACAGACAGGACAAAAACAATATACGCCCCGGATCTATCAATACGGGCGCATAAAAAGCTTCAGTAACGTAATCTGAGGTGCATTTAGATTGCCAATCGTTCAAAAGTCGTATAAAGGAATGTTTACAAGTATCTGATGAGTCAAATCACATTGGCCTACTATTATTTCACCTTCAGTTGAATAATATATAGGTTTGTAAGTCAAAATCCACTTAATATTTATTATCTATCTGTAAGATGTGTGTCAATATCTAGGTCTTTTTGTTTTATTGATAATTTTAAAAAGGTATTATAATCGTCATATGACATATTTAACATGTACGCCGTTTGTATGTATTCCATAATTTTTATAAATTAAATAATATAGAGTAAGTTTCAAATGAAAGTGATTTTTTTAAGGGAAAGTCCGTATTTTGTATTTTCTTTTCAAGGACGAGAAGTATCGATTAGAATAAATATTTCTATAAATGTCATTTTCGCTTATTATTTCCTTTTCATTGAAAACGAGGTAATTATGATGATTGGTTAGCTCTTCGATTGACAGTGATATTAAACATACATACATTTTAGGGAATATTTAATATTTTCTATAAATTCATCGACTTCGTAAAAATTAAAGGAAATCTTGATTTCACCTAGAAATTATGATCATTAGATAAGATTTAATTTAAACCAACATCTATTTTGTCATTTTATTTATATAATACCCTCGCTTGAAAAGCAGGGGATATGTAGTGATTGGGATGTCCATCCGCCTGTACGTTCGTCTGTCACGCTTTCGGGTACATATCTCTTATCCGCAACTCTCTCTTATACCACTGAATGACATTTCATGAGACTCTAACAGAATCTTTGTTATATAGTTCCATTGTGCACCTCCTATTTTACTTTTTAATCGGATACAAATTTCGGGTTTCTCATGGCAAAATATGGACACTGTCATCTTTCTATAATATTGAGGGGTATTCATCTCTTATCCTCCGCAACTCCTCCTATACCACTGAATACAATTCAGTGATACTTTCACAGATTTCTTAATTACAAAATGCCATTGTTACCTTCTATTTCTATGCGCCCGGCTCGATAGTTCCGTGGCGTATATTGTTTTTGTCCTTTCTGACTGTTTGTTTGTTTGTCTGCAAACTTTAACCTTCGCCATAACTTTTGAACCATGAAAGATAGAGACTTCATATTTAGTATGCATACTCCATAAATGAAGCTCTTTTAAATGACCTCAAGGTCAATGACCTTGTAACCTTGACTGTG
This sequence comes from Saccostrea glomerata, assembly GCA_003671525.1. Lineage (NCBI taxonomy): Eukaryota > Metazoa > Mollusca > Bivalvia > Ostreida > Ostreidae > Saccostrea > Saccostrea glomerata. The sequence goes on from PRKT01000046.1 coordinate 1,427,466, forward strand.
ACCTATATGCTAAAAATAGCTTTTTCTCTGCAAACTTTTACCTTCGCCGTGACTTTTGAACCATGAAAGATATAGACTCCATTTTTTGTATGCATACTACTTATTAAGCTCTTTCCAATTATATCAAGGTCAATGACATTGTGACCTTGACTGTGATTTTTATGCTAAAATAGATTATTTGATCTTTCACAATAACTTTTGAACCAGAGAAGATACAGACTTCATAAATTGTATGCATACTCCACTAATTAAGTTCTTTCAAATGACACCAAGGTCAATGACCTTGTGACCTTGAATGACTTTTATGCTAAAAATAGCTTTTTTGAACCTAAACCATAACTTTTGTACCATGAGTGATTGAAACTTCATATTTGGTATGCATACTCTACTAAACAAGTTCGATGAATTTATAAAAAAAAATTAAATATTCCCTAAAATGTATGTAACTATGTTTAATATCACTGTCAATCGAAGAGCTAACCAATCATCATAATTACTTCGTTTTCGATGAAAAGAAAATTATAAGCGAAATCATACAAAGGTCAATGACCTTGTGACCTTGACATTGACCTTTATGCTAAAAATACCTTTTTTCGGAACTTTGTTGCTGTCGGGCGCATAGTGTTTCACTAACACATCTTGTTACTTTTTGATCTGACACTTTTTTCTGGTCTCTAAGAGCAAAACAAGGATTTTGCCACTAGGATCACATCGGAGGCTGGGGTAATCATTAAGTGAGCTCAGTGCTCACAGTACCTCAAGTAATTTAAATGCTGTCAATCTTCTAGATCTCAGAGAAAACAAAATCATTTTCCCAGGCCCTGTTCTTCGAAATTAGAAATCCTAACATTTTCATGAAAATTTATCTTGAAATCGAAAAATACTAGATTATAATTGTAAGTTGAAAATGCATCTTTCAAATATTTGTTTCAGTTTCCTTGATGAAAATATGTATTCTATCAAGTAAATTATCCTCTCGACACCAAAGTTCCTGAGCCAGCTAAATCTGCAGCCTTCCGCCAGTAAGTGGTGGCGTCTCAATATGAGTGAAAAATTATCAAAGGGAAGTTTAACATACAAACAAACAATTACATTAAACCTATTGGTGACAAAAAACCAAAAAGGTGTCTACTGCTGACTTTCTGTGTACGTTTTATATCATTTTAGTAAAGCATCGATCTGCTTGCTTAGTGCTTCTCCATGAGAAAACAAAGACCGTAATTTATAGCGAACGAAATTTGTCAGAGGTCCGACGGCAATTGGTTATTAGGGACACCTGATGTTGCGAGGATGCTAGTGAAAATGATGGGACAAATGTTGTGTGCATACGTTATCATTACAATATAGGATTTGTCAACGTGGTCAAATTCATTTTACATGCATGTCAATAAATCCAGGGTTGTTTCCTTTAATGACTGGTGACATCCGTGTACATATGTAATATTAAAGAGGATGATTTTATTGACCGATATTTCGTTTTAGCATTGATTTTGGGATCAAGTTGTCTCAAGATTTGTTTTAAAAACATATAAATTATTATGACAAATGATAAGATTATGAGTGTCTCACAAAATTCTTAGTGAATAAGCGTTTCAAAGAACATTTTCCTTTGATTGAGTTCTTATAAAATTCCATTATATATGTATCTACACGCAGAGCAATTCGAGAACTGAGAGAATTTTACTTTTATTGAATATTTATCATTAAAAATATGATAAAGTAAAATATGTATTTACAACCCATCTACAGAAAGGAAACGGCTGATTAAAAGTGATTAAAAGACATATAAGCATGGTTAAAATTGAATTTGAAAAAAAAGACACAAAAAGAGGGGTGGTTAAAAATAAATCCGCTAAGTTACGATTTTAATGAATTCGCTTCCTGGTTGTACGCATTTGAAAATCTTCATTAGAAAAGATTTATTTGTCAGTCCTTATTTATCTCCTTTTATCGTGAATTGTCAAGATCTTATTTACTATGAAAACAAATCAGATTTGGAGTCCCTACTGTAGAAGGCCACAATGGACCACTTCAAGCATTTACACCTCTCAAATCTCCCAATGTTAAATTCGAGAACGTGTTTGGGATTTGCCTAGAAGTAAAGATTGTAGTCATTGTACATATTAAGTGTTACATAAAACGGGGTTATCCTCTCCAAGATAAATCGTATCGATACGATTTTATACCCCCCGCTTGAAAGTGGCAAGATATATAGTGATCGGGATGTCCGTACGTCAGTCCGTCTGTTACGCTTTGGGGTACCCATCTCTTATAAACTCCTCTTTTACCACAGAATGAAATTCAATGAGACTTTCGCAGAAGCTTTGTTACATAAAGTCATTGTCATATTACTTTTAAATCCGACACATATTTTGGGTTTCCCAAAGCAAAACATATGTCAGAGTAGGGTCATTTTTTCTCTGTAATATTGAAGTGTATCCATCTCTTATCTGCAACTCCTCGTATACCACCGAATAAACTTTAATGATACTTTCACATATGTTTTATTATATAATGCCATTGTGCGCCTCCGATTTTACTTTTTTTTGTCTGACACTTATATCAGGTCTCCCGTTGCAAAACATAGATTTTTACCATTATAACCGTATTGGAGGGGACGGACATCCCGATCACTATAAAATACCCTCCCGCTTGAAAAGCCCTCTAGCTGATATTAGTGTGATATGGAAAAAGGCACGTGTTATTCTCTATATACAATACAATATTAGGTCAAATTTTGACTTGCGTTTTTCATCCAAACTGTTAGACCACTTTTTACACACTGAAATGTCTACGAATTTACTTTTCCGTTTTTCCCTTCAAGGAACACAAAGTGGGTGTGACTGGTCAGCAGGTTATGCTTGCTGGCCTCGTCTTCGCTACCCAAGGGTTTCTGAATCCAAATATATTGAGATCTGAAATGACTACTGCATGAAATAATAGAGAATTAACTACATTGACTAAACGAGAGAGGTTTTTGTTTTTGCATAGACCCCCCCCCCCCCCCCCCATGGGCTGGTTCCATGTGAAAAATTATTTCAAACCTCGGAAACTAATTGCAAATGAACGGAAAACCACCATTTCTGTTCCAATTAAGCGATTGATTGGCTACTCTTCAAAATGTCAGATAAGTTTGAGGAAGAGCCTGGTAAAATATTCTGAAGGACGGATAGCAATACAATATACCTGAACTGTTTTTTAATAGAAGATGTTCGAGCGGATAAAATAAATCAGGTCTATCAGAAGAATTATGTAGGAATTCCTTTAAATAGTCCTTTACTCGGGCTTTCTGTAATAGTAGAAGGGCGTTTATTGTATAAATGCAAAAGTGATAATATAATACTTTGCACATTTTTTCGTTATTCCAATTTCGTAAGAATATGAAAAGAAAGACAACTTGTATTTTCTTATACACATCCAAAGATTTCCCCCAAAGATAAATTGATTTTATTTTCAGCATAAAACCGGCACTCTTTATAAATATAGTACAAGTTCAGATTATTAAGAGGTCCCAATCCTAATAATTTCATTTGAATGTTATCTGTGTAAATAAGCTGAAATGTCAACTATGGATAAACGCATTAATCTTACTATATCTCTACTATTAATATGAAATGCTCCGATGTATTCAAAATGCCAAATACAAAATCAGTGTTATTTGAAAATAAAATGATTCGGGGGTCATAATATCCCCTCCCAAAGGCTTTAATATTTGGAAGGTATATATTTGATCGGGGATGTCTGTCTGTTTGTACGTCCGTCTGCTTTGCTTTAGGGTACCCATATCTTAGCCGCAACTCCTCTTAAACCTCTGATTGCAATTTAATGAAACTTTCACAGAATCTTTTTTACATAGTGTCATTGCGCACCTCCTATTTTACCTTTGATTCGACAAATATTATGGGTCTCCCATAGCAAAACAAGGACGATGTCATTCTTTCTATACATAATGAAGGGATCCAACTCTTATCCGCAACTCAACTTATATTACTATATTTTTGGTGAGACTTTCACAAAATCTTTGTTCCTTCATTGTCTCCTCCTATTTTATTTTTTGATCCGACTCACATTTTGTGTTTCCAAAAGCAAAACTTGGACATTGCCATTATAACCATATGGGGGCTGGGGTATAATTTAGTTAGCTCAGTACTCACAGTACTTCTTGTTTTATGTTTAAAGATGGTTAATCAAGACGTCACAAGTACTTGTGCCTTGGATCAAATAGGAAAACTGCTCAATCATGCATCAATTGGGAATTAAACTCCCATGCTTCATTAATTCTACCTAGTTCACTTCAGATATACGTATATTGTGCTTTGTTGTAAAATTCAAAATCTATATAACTTATGCATGGTAAGCATGCAGGTCTGGCAGTCGCGCTGTCTTCTTATTATGTTCCCCAAACGAAGTTGGGGAACATATTGTTTTTACTCTGTTTCTTATTATTATTATTTTTCTTCTTCCTGGGCACTTTTTTGTCCGCGAATGATCTCGTAAACTACACATCCGACTAAGGTGAAATGTTTTTAGGGTCAATAGACATGTTATGTAGAATTGCCGAACGAAGGTCATTTTGCGCGCACGTGCTTGCAAGAGCGCGCACGTGCAACACGTAAAATGACCAATTTAATGAATATAGCTGTAACTTTTTCAATTTTTGATGAAATGCTTTTAAACTCATAATATAAAGATATATTAGTAGCATAGACAAGATGACATGGCCAAAATAGCAAGATCTCACGTGCATGCACGTGCGCTTTGCTCTGATTGGCTGAAACTAAAGTCTCAATATATCTCTTGTTTTTTGACGAATTCCTTTGAAATTTTGAACATAGCCATGCATAAGGATATCCTACAACATGAGATATAGAAATTATCATGAAAACATGTGCATGCACGTGCACTGCAATCTGATTGGCTGAAACTTTAAATAGCTATAACTCCCTTGGTTTTCAACCAAACAGGATGGGATTTGGAACATAGATATATAAAATGGACTTCTACAAGATGGTTTGGTCGCCATGCACATGCATACATGTGCGTGTACGTGCGCTGCAATCTGATTGGCTGAAACTTTAAACAGTTTTTACTCCCTTGGTTTTCAACCAAACAGGATGGGATTTAGAACATAGATAGATTTAATGAACTTCTACCAGAAGGTATGGTCACCTGCTCATGTATGCACGTGCGTGCACGTGAAATGGGTATAATCAAAAATACACTTGAATAAGCGAATTTTTTTAATACTTTTGGATTAAATACTTTAATATTTTTAGTATATTGAAATATATAGATTGAGTAGGCATGATGATATGGTCATTACGTACATGCATTCACATGCGCACACATGCAATGCTAAAATTTGAATGAGCATGGTACATTTCTGGGTCTCAAATGCATAGAGTTTGTGTTATTTAATGAAGCTTACAGGGAATATGGCACCAAAAGGGAGTTGGGGAATGTTTGGGGAACATCTGTAACGGTCCCCGTTACAATTAGCACTAGTTAACATTTGTAATACAACACACATTTCAGTCAAAATCCCTGAAAAAGAAAATTGCAATCATTTTCATTCAAAATTACTTTCCAAAACAAAGTCCAAATACACCCCCAGTCCTACTCCAAAAGGTCTAACATGATAGTGTGCTGCACAATAACTTGACTTTAATTGATCCTACCACAATCTGATTAAAATTTGACCAGAATTTCAGAGCATTACAAAGAAATGTTTTTACTCAGATTGATCTTTGTTTTCCCTATGTATGTACACCTACATGTATAGGCAATTTCACGATTTTCATGATTGCAAATGGTGAAAAAAGTATGCAACTTTAAAATTTTCCCATCAGCATGCAGAATTGTAGCTCTCTGTTACAGATCCAAACGTTGCTAAACCCTCAATTTGCACTACCGCTTTTTTGTTGCTCATTTCAGATATTTTTATTTCTTTGTATATTATGCTTTACCCTGCTTTAGAAGGGTATCCGATGATTTACCATATATTTTACTCTTCTTTTTTTTGGGAGGGGGGAGGGGTAGCGCATGTTGTTTGAATGACACTTTTAGGTGCGGTCTACAAGATGGAAGTCATCTTTCAAATATTCCAAAATCATAAAGGGCTGCTTGGGACCATTGAAAGGTAAATCAAGATTCACAAGAATAGTTGTGAAATACATGGTTATTTTAAATTCAAGAAATAATACCGATGTGAGCCACAAAAAAGCAGCAAAAATTGAAGGTTTTTACAACGCTTGATTCTGAAGCTCTGCAGCTACATTACAAAAGAACAATAGCAGAACAAAAGTTAAAGTACCAGTAATTTTTATGGAATTTATTATACAAGATGTAGACAATGAATCTCAAGACAACTATTGCCTTTTATAAATAACAATGGAAATGCTGTGTTTATAATACATACAATATCAATGTACAAAACACAACTTGTAACTCAGTAACAAGTACCTTGACAAGATACGACTTTTTCAGGATTTTGCGTGTGTATTGTAGAGATTGTATCACAGCTCTGGATAATGTACACTTGAATTTCTCTGAACTGCATAATGTACACTTGAATTTCAGTGAACGCAATGGACAAGTGTTTAATATCTGTAGATTTCAGGTTTGAATGGGCCCTCTTTTGGTAGATCTAGATACTGGGCCTGATCGTCTGAGAGCTTGGTCAGCTTCACACCAAGATGTTCCAAGTGGGCAGCTGCTACGGCCTCATCAAGCTATAATGGAAGACAACCAGAATAAAAAATACTGAAAATCATAGATAAAAGCATAAAGTTAACTTGAAACTTTTCCCTAAGTATTGTATAAAACTCTGCACAAAGATTTTTATCTTTGATATTTAAACAATTTTTTTTTCAAAATATATTAAGTTGAATGATTTTTTTTTCTACCTTAAATAAGACAAAAATTTACTTTTTTTCTTTCAAACTTTAACATTTCCATTTCTCAAGATACATTAATTAAATTATAACAAGAATGCAACAATGTCTTTATTATACATGTATATACAATTATGCAAATCAATTTTCACTTAAATAAAATTTTGAAAACAAAGAAGCAATATACCTTTTTGGGGAGGAGATGTACACCCACTGGGTACTGTTCATGCTTGGTCCAGAGTTCAATCTGAGCCAGGACTTGATTAGTGAAGGAGTTACTCATCACAAAGCTGGGATGACCGTGGGCACAGCCCAAGTTAACCAGACGACCTTCAGCCAGCAAGATGATGTGACGGCCATTCTTGAGTGTGTACCTATCAACCTGTAATTGAAGGAAAACAATACTTTCTTAAATCTTTGATGATACGGAAAATGACATAGGGATGGCATCGAATTCCTATGTAGATAATGTATTCCTTTTCCTGGTGATAAAAACCCATACATTTCACAGGTTTCTTTGTATTTATTTCATGAAAAAATTAATGTTGAAAATGTAGCTGGAGTGCACATTAAAATTTTGCAAAATAATACAATCCTTCAATCATTTACTTCAACAGAATTAGCTACAACTCATATTCTGTCAATTGCCTCACAGGAAATATTTTCCTGATTCAATACTGAATTTTTCTTACATTGAAAAGTTTATGATATATTTAAATACAAGTAAATAACAGTTACCTGTGGTTTGATTTGTTCTTTCTTCTGGCAGTTAGCATTCAGCCATGCCACATCTAACTCACAGTCAAAATGCCCGATGTTACAAACAATAGAATCCTCCATCATCTGTTCAAACATGTTTCCATGAATGATTGATTTACACCCTGTAGCTGTTACGAAGATTCTGGCTTTCTTCAGACACTCGTCAACTGTGGTTACTTCAAACCCTACAATTCAATGGGTACATTTTTACTAAATTTGTCACTCAAAACAACTTTAACCATAAAATTTCAATGCCAACATTTTTTATATTTTCCATAATTTTTTTTCTTAAACAAAAACTAAAACCATGACTTAAATGAAAAGAAAACAACCACATACTGCATGGATACATGAATAATGCTCTACGCCATCTTTTACAATAAATGTTTCCAAACCATGAAATTTTTTTCTAAATTACATCAATATACCTTCCATGGCTGCCTGGAGAGCAATAATTGGGTCAATCTCGGTAATCATGACACGGGCCCCGAAGGCTCGCAGGGCGTGTGCGCAGCCTTTGCCTACGTCACCGTATCCTGCCACCATGGCAACCTTTCCTGCCAACATAACATCTGTGGCTCTCTTGATACCATCCACAAGAGACTCCCTGCATCCATACAGGTTATCAAATTTGCTCTGAAGAGAAAAAAATCTTAGTTCAACAACCTCGGTTCCTATTCAATTATTTTCATACAAGTTGTTTCACATTATTTCAATTAACAGTATCTACCTTCATTCAAAACATTCAATTTTTAGTGACAATAACGGAAAATAAACCTCTACATGTTAGTAATACACAGTTGGACTTCTGTATTTTTAACACTAAATCTTGAAAACCATGTATATGTCAAATTTATTTGGAATTTATTTGGAAGTTCCAACCACTTATTCTCTGGGTATTTAACCCTGACATTTCCAATCCTTGCCTATCTTGAGGTTTTTTCCTCGATCCAATCATGTTTGAGATAACTATGTTTAATTGTATGTCAAAAAAAAAGATGGAGCAGACTTACTTTTGTGACAGAGTCGTTGACATTAATGGAAGGAATTTTAAGTTTGCCGCCTTTCATCATCTTTTCCAGATTGTGAACACCAGTTGTGGTTTCCTCAGAGAGACCCTTGATTCCTACAAAAGATTTCCATATGATTATTCTGTTTGAAAATCGTGATGTCTCCATTTCTCTTATGTAATTCTAAGTTGTGTGTAAATCTATTTCAAATTCAATAAAATCAGTTAATTTCAAGGTCTGTTTCCTGTGCTATTTTCTTAGAAGCAAATCAATATTTTCATAGTGACTCTGAAGTTATATTTTGTGTATTTAAAATGGTTGCAATCATTTAGCAAGTTGTACATTTTGGGAGTTTTTATCCCTGGAAACTATGATTGATTTTTTTTATCCTATGAAACTCCCAAAAGTAAGTTAATAATAGTTCCTCTTTATTAATATAAACAGGATATCTTGAGGTAAAATGGGTTTTATTTTTGTGTAAAACAAAAAATCTACCTTGAATATACTCTGGGTGTCTCTCGTGTACAAGGTTTGTCAGATCACCACCGTCATCAAGAATCATGTTGAGGGGTTGACCATCGGGGAAAACCAGGGTCTGTAGACAAACAAATCATGTCATTAGGGAAGGAATTTTATAGCTACATTATACTGTACATTAGTTGGGGTAATTTACCTAGTTGACACAGTTTACACTCAGTAATTCACAGTGACAAAATAATTTCTCTCTCATGAATTCCCTTCAAATATTGAACAATTTTTAATGCAAAAAGCTGATTGATGCAAGGCAGTGTGACATAAGCAACACAGACTATACAATATAAACCCTTTTTTTCTATCCAATCAAATAATGTGTTTCTCTCTGGCTGTACCTGTTCAATGCACCAGATGTACTCCTCGTCGGTTTCTCCTTTCCATGCGTACACTGGGACTCCAGTCTTAGCAATGGCGGCTGCTGCAAAATCCTGGGTAGAGAAAATATTACAACTGCTCCACTGGACCTATTAAAGAAGAGATTGAAAATTACAATTGTATAAAATATATTTATTTTCATTTCTGCATAGAAAAAAAACTGTTGCTTTTTGTATTCAGATATGTGTTTTACCATGAAGAAAAAATCCAATTCTTCTATCCAAAAATTAATTCAAAACTATTTTTTTATCTAATTAATTTTTTTTTTTTGAATTCTCAAAGTTCAACATTTTTTCTCTCCCTGCAATACATCAATTTAATAACATCTTTTTCCCAGAAAAAAGTAACCAAAACCAATTTCCTATGCCTCATGAGACTTTCTGGGGGGGAAACAAACATTACCTGAGCCCCGAGAGCTGTGAGGGTTTCAATGAGTACAGCGGTCTGAGTGGTCATATGAAGACACCCTGCGATCCTGGCCCCCTTCAGTGGCTTGGAAGCAGAATACATCTGTCTCATCTGCATCAGCCCAGGCATCTCGTTCTCGGCGATCTCGATGCATTTTCTGCCCCAGTCAGCCAAGCTGATGTCAGCTGCAATATTTGATACACAGATGACATGAAATGCATCAACAAATATTTCGCATTTTCAAATCAAATTATATGTCATACATGCAGTGCCCCCATAATACAGTAAAAATTATTTGCTGCAATTTAGCCAAATCACTTCTCATTATTCATAATCATATAACATGTTTAACAAGAGTATATTTCTGTCCAGCCCAATTTCTTAAACCCTGATACTGCTTTCAGTACTATCAAATCATTGCAAATTTTACAAAACTAATATCTTATTAATTTCAATCTGACCACCAATTTCAAGGATTTAGTCTCATCCAAAGTAATTTTTCAGTTAAAAAAAAAAACTCTGCTAGTTTTAATAAGTTATCCTTGACTTTCTGAGTCAATACAAAGTTCACTGTTTTCTTAAGTAATCTGTATACATAATTAGATAAAGGGCTATTACTATCTAAGGTGACCATCCAACTGCATGGCAGATGAATTAAATGCAATCTAGGTGTATGTTTTCAATTCTTTATTCTTGAGAATAAAAAAAAGATCACTGACTAGCATGAATATTATGAGTATTTTTTTCATAAGCCCTTTCATGACATCTGTGGTACATAATAATTTAATTATTATGATATTATAACACTCGTGCAGGACAAATTCAGTGACGAGTGAAATTATGTAACCAGTTGCAATATCAAGATGTCAAAACAGAATTTAAAAAATAGCAATATCATGTTACAGGATTAATATTATTTCAGGAATTTGGGGGTTTTCTTCATTGGACCCCACGTGAAAAGGTATCGTCCTCAATTTCAACATTAAAGTTCAAAAGTCAATAGAGACTTAGAGAAAATACTTTTAATGAATCAGACGTAACAAAAATTATGTATGATAAAGTATTAACATCTTTTTTAAAGATGACATTGATTATTAAAGATATGTGATAATATTAAAAAATAAATCGAAGGGGTTTTCCACGCCGAATTAAAAATAACACATCCACCGGCATGTTTCAAGTTAAGAATTTACACTTTTTGTGTGAATTATCATTGCATCATTGTAATTATTCTGACTTTATTATATAAGTTCATACATACCGACTTTGTATGGTGGTTTTCCTGACATTTTTGACGATCTTCACAACTCAGTGTTCACTGAATAATAGAGGCAGATTTCATGACGCGATTCTTATTTATACCATCTGAAGTCACGTGGCTAGGGTACCAGATTTAAACACCAGTTTAGAACCTGATTAAAAGCTTGCGCGACCGCAAACACGAGTTATTAGAGAAACTGTGTTTCCTTTTAAAACCCTACGAATATGCATTTTAGACAATGATTTGAGTAGAACATAAGACCAGTAGAATCATGAATCGGGGGGGGGGGGGGGGGGGGGGGGCACTTTTTCTGCGTATAGCCACCCACTCCCCGCCCCCTTCATAACAATATTTTGTTTCTGTAAAGTTCGAGCACTGTCTGTCAGCAGGATTTGGTCAGTTGGGCATTTTTTTTTTAAATAGTGTTTGCTTGCCTTCTCCAGACTCAGGGTAAAAATATTAAGTCGGCACTTTGGTGATACAACTGTAAATTCTTCTTCTACTCTGGTAAAATTTCAACGTACATGCTGAGGGAATGAGAAAAAAAATCACTGGAATAAAAATAAACCAATGGATGATGGGAATTTTTGTTGTTTGATATTTTGTGACCTATCAAAAGCATTAGATCGTGTTTGGCATAAAAGTCTCTTGTTTAAACTTAAGATTATGGATTAAACACCTGTCATGCAGGCACCTGACGTTACTCGTTTTTCTTTGAATAAAAAAAATATCAGTGCCCTACCTGATATTTATTCAAGGTAGGGGGTATATTTTGGGTGTTGCTAAAACGCGGAACGGAAAACGGAACGGAACGGAATATGTTATTTTGGATTAAATCACTTAAAATACACAAATTTTATCATAAACGATATATCTTGTACATATTCAACCCCCACTATTAAATACAAGTTGATTTTGTAATGCCTGGTCTCTTATTTACGAAAATCGCTAACATAGCATTCACCTAGAATCGAATTTGAAAACTTTCAGTACTATATTTTTACAATAACATACATGTACTACATTAATTACATTCACAAAAATTGTGAGGATGTCAACTTGAACGAAGATTTCCGTAATGAAAAGGTTATGACTGGGGGGGGGGGATATATTTGATATCTAGATGAATCATGGTAAGAGAAATAAAATGTAAAAAAAAAATTATTAAGATTACGTTTGTGGCAAACCTTTACGTTCAGCTCAAATAAACATCTCTTATACACACTGGTTGTTAAAATTTTATTCAAAATAAAGTAGCTTTCTATATATTTAAATTCTGGATAGACAAAGTTGGAAAACTTTCATCTGGTAGATATAATGCAGAATCTTTGTATTCAGTGAAGTTAAATTATGTTTGTTTGCGGTACATATGTGTGTATGTTTAGGGGGGTGTATATCAATGACCCCGTAAAAATGAGCTTGTTTCCCCACTCATCGGAAAGGTCTGAAAAGTTGTAATAGGTCTGCCCCCTTTTTGTGTTCAAAATATACATAAGGTTATAAGGTTTAATAATTTAATTTCAGTTGTAACACGTCATTTGATTGGTTAAACGGTTTTATCCATTTTGTATAACATAACTTGCCTACGTCACAATGAGTTACGTCAAAAACGTATTACTCCGCTGGACGTTAACTTTTAAAATATGCTATATTTGAAGCCTTTTTCTGAAGGAAATAAAATGGAAAAATTGTATCATTTTCTACATTGAAATTAAATTATAAGGAATGAAGCTTATTTCAACTTATGTTATACGCGGTTTATAAAGCGTAAACTGCCCCAAGTTATGTTATATCGTATAACAAAAGTTGAAATAAGCTTCATTCCTTAAATAAATCAATTTTTAATGTGGATGTGGACCCTTACACAGACTCGAAACTGCCACACCCCCTTTCATGATTCGCGAATTCGACACTGCATGCACAATCTGAATATCATAAGTAGTTATTTTTGTCTTTACAGAATTTGACATTGGAAACAAATTGAAAGAGGGGGTGGTTGGTACACGAAAATCCTATTTCGTGGAAGCGGGGGGGGGGGCGAATTTCTTTCAGTACCATTTGTTCCACGAAGGGTGTTTATGACTCATGATTATATAATAGTTTACATTAAATTTTTATTAGAAATGATTTTTACAACAGGAATATTGCTCTTTTATCTGATTTTAATCGTATCTCTGTTATTTCATTGACAAAAATTTTCCGTTTTCCGTTCCGCTTTCCGTTCCGTTTTCCGTTCCGCGTTTTAGCAACACCCGTATATTTTTTTTTATTAAAGGAAAAATAAGTAACGTCTGTGGATAAAGCAGTATTATAGAATTATAAACCGTCAGATAGAAATGTAAATGAGTTCAAAAATTTATTTAATGCATTGTTTTCACAGACTATATTTTCAGGTATTTTAATTTTAATGCAGATGGGTGGGTCTCGGTGGGTCCCACCTATGCATCCCATTTTCCTGGTGAAAATGATCTAACAGTATCTCGAGGCAAACCCTTTCAACATTATATTTAAGGTTTCGTCAAAAGTCAACATGTCCAAAAATTTATTTTTACAATAGCCCCAAAACTATGTGAGGTATATAGTCAAAACGTTTACAGTTTATAATTTTTTCATTGATTAATAGATACAAAATATCACTTGAAAAATAAAATACTTGGAATAAAATTAATTGAGAAAAATTCTTCTTAAAAATGCATATATTTTCAAAAAAATACACCTAATTAATTCCGTGCTCTTAGTGAAAACCACCAATGCAGAAACAAAATATGTTTATCAATGAAGGGCAAGTTGGACTTGGATAGCCTCTGGAAAGTTGTTTTCCCTGTTTATTTTGTCCAAATGTTAAGACTTGAAAATGAAAGTACATTGCAAATGGCGTATTCTATGGGGGTCTGGTCTTTATACATGTCATGCTTTCAATAACAGCTTTCCAGAGACCATTCACGTCCAACTTGCCCTTCAATGATAAACATATATTATTTCTACAATGTTGGTTTTTACAAAAAGGACAGAATTAAGCAGGTGCATTTTTCTTTAAATATGCACATTTTCTGATAAGATTTTTCTCAAAACATATCTTTTTTAAAATATTTATTATCAAGTGATACTTTCTACATATTAATCAATAATATATTTATAAACTGTAAACATTTTTACTTTATACCACACATAGTTTTGGGGCTATTGTAAAAATATTTTTTTAGACATATGTTGACCTTTGACGAAATCTAGGTTTCTGGATATAATTTCATAACTGGTGTAAACATTACAGCAGGGACCTATATCTAGTATATAGGTCCCTGATTACAGTTAGGCCTTATTAACAGAATGAGTAAATGGTTTCACAATGCGCAATTAACAGCCGTTGAAGAAGTTGAACAAAAGAGATTTAAGGTAAAATCTTGAGTACAGAAAAATAAAAGAAATTATTTAAAGGAAAAGGAACAGTGTTCCAATTTTAATCGTTAATTTACACCGAAATTCTATAATTATTAATTAACATCCTGGTTGAACGGTTGTATATTCGTTCGCCCTAAAACACCCTCTCGTTCGCACAAATTCCTTTCGCGCATATATTAATATGTTTGTCGGTTAATTTTCATAAAATCCTTTGATGTTATTGGATTTTTGTTTAAATTATAATTCATATTTTCTTTTCATAAAACACGAATCTACGGAAGCCGATAGGTGCCAGGTAAACAAAAATATGTTTTTAGCCGGGCTTAATTATTGCTCAAAGAGCAATTGCCGGCTTATGTGATCCTGTTCAAGGCAGGATGTTGACCACATAGTCGCCATTTTAAAGTCACGTGCAAAAAAGTAGTTCTTACGCTCAACTGCTTTTGAGATAATACAAACGCTAAATAAAGCAACAAAAATAAAACGAAGTTTTATCTATATAAAATAAACATTAGTAGTAATGACTTTGAAAACTTCATAAGTCAAAGAACATAGTTCATTAGCGTAAGGATTTTGGATAATCAGTGTTACCGTAGTTCTCTACACATACGAGGTAAAGCAGGAGAGGGAACAAGACTGGCCTGTTTGTTTACATTCAGCTGCGGTACCAGATTAATAAGGATTTTGAATAAATCGGACCGTGGAATTAGGATTGTAAAAATCACTGTCAGTGTCTTATCACTTATATTGATAGTTTTAAAATAATGTTTTCATCAGAATATAAACTTGATTCATGTAAGAAATCCATTCTACTATGTAAAATGAGCCCGGCTCTCTGTACTTCTGAGTACTTTGATTTATCTGGCGGCCGCCGCATTACCGGCTTCCGTACCGACCGAATTCCGTATGAATCAGAATATTTCGTTGAAGAAATAAAAAAAAGTAAATTAATAGATGTGATACATGTACATATTAACTTAGATTCAAAAGTAATGTTCAGTAAGATTATATAAAATTAATATATAATGATTTCATGAAACTCTCATCACTGACGAAAATGTTTTTTTTTCTTCAAAAAAGCGGGGTGTCAATGTATATCGATCAGTTTAATTTAGTTCAATTTCAACAGTGGATTTCAACCCATCGTTTTAGGCACAAGCATGCACTCGTTTAAAAAAAGTATTTTTAAATTACATATCATAACGATTATTACATGCATACTATTAAAAGTATCTAAAAATAAGTATCAAAATTGATTAAAAGTACTTGTACATGTATTTGTAATTATTTAAGGAATCGCTGTCTAGTTAGGAGGGTATGTCAGGGCATCAACAATAGTGGGAAACATGGGATAATTTGCATAACGGGCGAAGCCCGTTATGCTTAAATTATCCCGTTTCCCACTATTGTTGATGTCCCTGACATACCCTCCTAACTAGACAGTGATTCCTTATATTTCCATTTCATTGTGAAATAAAATTGTAGATTTAGACTTTAAAACGTAGATAAATAGATTTAAATCACATGATGACTTCCATGCCAATTTCAATAGTCCTCGCCAACCGACGTCAAACACAAAGGCAGCCGCACGAGATTTACATGCATATTTGGCCTCCTTAGCGTCAGGCATAGAGACAGATGCGCACGAGAATTGCATGAGTATAAGGCCTCCTTAGCTCCCGACCTATCGACCTGCCTAATTTACATTCCGGCAGATTTATCAAGAAATAAACTACCCCTAACTTTCAAAGAGTTATCACAGAGAAAAAAAATTAGAAATGGAAATATTACAGAATATAGCTCGGACATTTTTAAAGTTAAAGTGCCTTTAGATATACTGAAAGTTTACTACTAAAGTTAATTTTTCAATTGATCATTTTTCAAATTATTTAAAAATGAGTTTAATTTTAAAAATGATTTGCGATGCACTCAATAAATAATGCAGGGAAGTGTTATTTCAGCATTACTCTAGATTTGAGAAATAAAGTAACTAAATTTATTACCATATAAAATACAATTGAGGCGTATTTCCCGCTGCATTTGGGGTGGGGGTGCTCTGGCATTTGGGGGCACTTTGAAAACACAAAATGAAAAATTCTTCAGAATTTCTTCTCATAAAATTAATTAAAGTAATTTGATCTGTAGGAATTGTGGAATTATGATTTGTCAAATGCAAATGAAATAAGTGTCTAATTTTCTTTGAAAGAAATCAAATAATTATTGCTTTAAAATGTTTGTATAGACGATTTCATGAATTATATCTTGTATCAATAAGTGTATCGTATTGTACGAAAGCCCGGCCATTGAACTCATTTTCGTAGGTTAAAAAAAAAATTTAACCATCGCGTTATAATGCCAAACTTTCGCGATATAACGCAAGCAACGTGTACGCGAACGTGTACGTGTAGCACCAGAAATCTGTGCAATATATCATCACTTTTGCTATTGACGAATTTCAACACGTATTGCCAAGTACGCGTCAGTCAAAACTTGTAGCTTACAATTCTTTGACTGCTGTTTATTTTTCAAAAAGTGTGCGTTCTTCTAAAACCTGAATATTTAATACAAATAACTGAAAAATCACAGCATTTATAGATTTTCGAAACAGGCTTTGACCGAATAAAAATATAGGAAATCTGTACTATCTTTTTCTCTTAAGTACATGCATATATTTATGTAAAACGGTGATATACGTACTAAAATCATTGCTTTTTTGGATGATTTTTAATTTTAAACCACTATCACATTTAAAAACATACAAGTAGAAGTACAGGTTATACTTTGCTAAACAAGAAAAAAATGTTAACGTGTACGTGTAATTCTAACATGTAGTTTACACGTTCATGTACACGTACAAGTGAGCTTGCTAAACCTCTCTATTATGCATATAGGAACCTTGATCTTGACTGACAGATAAGAACATGAATACAGACGGGAACTTGCATAAACTTATTTATAAAATATCATTTTCTTTAGAAGATGTACTGGAGAAATGACGCGAGAATAGGATAGATTAGTCATCAGAATATTTTTTCTTATTTCAAAACTCAAATTAATGAATTGAATTTACTTTCTTGTACATATTTTTCAAATGTGAAATTCAAGAAATTATTTAGACTGATAATTTTTTTTTAAAGGAAGATATCCACTTGACACTTTTGTCAAGCTGTTTTTTAATCATTAACATTTACTACAACTGTACCACTAGTATAATAAGCAATCAATTTTTCAACAATATTTATATATACGAGGGGTTATGGTGAAGTTCGTGGACTAGCGCCATAAATCAAAACTTTTAAGGTATGCAGCAGTGTTTGTACAATTTGAATTAATTGTCAATGTTTTCGTAAGCAATAGAATGACCGCGTAGCGCAACCTCCAAATACGATATCGTATTTCTACAGTGAATCCAAAGCCTGAAAGGAGACAAATGAAACTATGCTATCCAATTTTCACAAATGTGGTGGATTTTGCAAATTTTCATACATTTTGATCTTTATATAACAATTTTATTTCAAAAGACAAAATGTGAAGGTAAACTGGATACAGTATAGCAAGAAAACTTAAAATTGTAGCTTGTGATAGTCCAAGATCAAAATAGCCTTTTGCTTATCATTGTAATGAATAAACTTGATCACAAAATCAAAGCAAGTCGAGACTTAATTTAAGCAAATGCCTTGGTTAAACAGCAAAAATTTCGAGATAAACGCGAAAGTTACGCATTTATTCGCGAAAAGTTTGCGTTTATTCGCGAAAATTTCGCGTTATTACGCACAAGTTACGCGTTTATTAGCGAAAGTTTTGCGTTATATCGCGAAAGTTACGCGTTTATTACGCGAAAGTAACACGTGAATTTGCGGAAGTTTCGCGTTATTACGCGAAAAAATTATTTTTTAACCTACAAAAAATGAGCTCAATGGTCTTTTGTAGTATTCGTTTATCATTGTACGATAGAAAAGAAAACTTTTTAAAAAAATTATCACGGAACTTGCCAAAATTGAATTCAATTTAAATTTATAAAACAGTTTTTTTTTCAGTAAAAATTAAAGATTAAAATGCATGCAATTTATGACTCGCTTATGCATACAGTCTTGCGTATGCATACTATTACTGTAGGATCTTGGCTGTGTACATATATGGTGAAAAGGAAATCCGGAGTTGTATTTTTCCGAAGGCTGTGACGCATGTATCCATTTATGCCAAATGCCAAGTCACAGTTGCCATGAAGGAGGAGGGGGTATATAATATTAACTCCTGATACTTATATTTAGATTTTTTTTAAAAAAATATAGATCTTCTGGATATCTAATACCGGTTATATATCAAATCAAAAAGAAAACAAGATGTTTTTGTGAAACACTATGCGCCCGGTGGCAACGAAGTTCGAAAAAGCTATTTTTAGCATATAGGCCAATGTCAAGAATACAAGGTCATTGGCCTTGGTGTCATTTGAAAGGGCTTCATCAGTGAAGTATGCATATTAAATATGAAGTCTCTATATCTCATGATTCAAAAGTTATGGCGAATGTTATAGTTGACAACAGACAGACAGACAAACCTGTAAGCAGACAAACAGACAGGACAAAAATAATATACGCCCCGGATCTATCGACCCCGGCGCATAAAAATAAGAATCGATTTCATTTGTCCGAGATCGACATAGGCTGAATTTCGCCTTATTAAATTCAACTAAATATGAAACGGATAAATCCACATATAGATCCGCGCCCTAAAGTGGTGATTCACTGCATAGTTCAGTAACCACAGATGTGCCATTGACAAAATAAACACAAGGTGGATATTGAAAACATTCAGTATATATATATTCTCTTTAGGAAGAAGATATATTCTCTGGATCACAGACGCATCAGAAAATGTCGATAGCATCTCAAAAAGCTTTTGCAACAGGCAAGTAAACCATGTTTAGTTTTAATCGCTTGGACAGGATTTCTTCCGAATTATTTGTTTATATAGCGTATTTTGTTTTGTAGTAGCTCTTTTGTCGTGTTCTAATTTTTGATTCTCCACTGGTTTGGCCGTTGTAAATCGCTGATTTAGAACATCAAAAATAAATATCACGTATATTCTTACGGTATTTTAGATGTAACTATCACAGGTGCTCGTGGACAGGATTATCCTTACCCCCCTCCCCCACCCCACCCCTCAAACTTTCAATATTTAAAAAAAATATATACGTGAAACCACTGTGTATAGAATTTGCATTTGATCGATATATTTATGTGATTTTCAAATAGAAACATATATAGATTAAGTTGTCAGAGATTAGAAATGAAGAACAAAAATCAGATTTTCTTTAATATTGAAAGTTTGAGGGGCGCCGGGGAGGGGTGTGGGGGGGGGGGGGTGTAAGGATAATCCTGTCCACGAGCACCTGTGGTAACTACAACCGCAAGGGTCGGTAACATGCTATATATTTGATTTTACGTGATCACTGTAAATAAAAATTCCTTTTTGTATATCTTAATTGTGATTGCAGTGGTGTCCGATTCGTTTACCCTCACCTCAGATGAGGATAAAACGAACTGGACACATGGCAAGCTAAGATTATAGTGATTACGTAAAATCAAATATACAATGTTTCCAATCTAATTAAAATTAGATGTTTGATCCGCTCCAGTAAGATCACATACAAAGTGTAGCGATCTAACTGGGGCAGATCCAAAATCTTTTTTCAATTAGACTGAGCATGTTTCCGACTCCTTTGACTACAACATGCCTTTTCATTTATCATTGCATTATATACTCACCGTCAATAGAAACGCAACACCCAAATTTAAGGGGTGAAAATTATATACGGGATTTAACTATTTACCAAAAAAGTTAGGAAATCTTTTACTTTGCCAAATCAGTTATTTAACGGTTGAATGATTTTTATTCCATTACCGGAAGTTGATTTTTGAGCTCCCTGAACAGAAATCAAAAATTAGCAATTTTAATAAAATTGATGACAATATTTTGGGTTTTCAAGGTTTTGTACCTGTTAATTATAAGTCTTGTACTCAAAGTCCGGAAAAAATATCCTTCTTTCTCTTCCGGATGTGATGCCTGTATTTCCTCAAATTAACTGAAAGCACGAATTTTCATTGCTAATGTTGGAAATTTTCAAAATAAAGAAAAGGGAGAGCTACAGATGCAAAT
Source organism: Saccostrea glomerata (assembly GCA_003671525.1). Classification (NCBI taxonomy): domain Eukaryota; kingdom Metazoa; phylum Mollusca; class Bivalvia; order Ostreida; family Ostreidae; genus Saccostrea; species Saccostrea glomerata. The sequence goes on from PRKT01000046.1 coordinate 1,448,264, forward strand.
ATACACTACATAACGACTTTTCGGGCTCATGTGTTTCAAAAGCATGAATGACAGTTCCTTGACCGGAAGTCCAAGGGTTACTACACTACGCCAAGTTAGAGAAAATTCGACCTCAGTATCTGAAAAACAGGCATTTAAAAAAGGACAAGAATATTTATTTCGCTCAGATTAAGACATTGATAAACTTACTGCATGGTAGAATTCGGGCTGCTTATGTTGTACAAGGCTGACTAGCACGTTTTAATTGAATGGTCGGAAGGGGGGATGTTTTAAAAGTTATGTGTTACTTTCTAAGTTCTAAAGATAACATTTTAAGTTTAAATGAAGTATCATTGTTTTGTAAATTTACTTTTTAAATTTATGTATTCATTCTTAATCTTATCTTTAAACCTTATAAAGTAACACATAACTCTAAAACATCCCCCCTTCCGACCATTCAATTAAAACGTGCTAGTCAGCCTTGTACAACATAAGCAGCCCGAATTCTACCATGCAGTAAGTTTATCAATGTCTTAATCTGAGCGAAATAAATATTCTTGTCCTTTTTTAAATGCCTGTTTTTCAGATACTGAGGTCGAATTTTCTCTAACTTGGCGTAGTGTAGTAACCCTTGGACTTCCGGTCAAGGAACTGTCATTCATGCTTTTGAAACACATGAGCCCGAAAAGTCGTTATGTAGTGTATATTTGCATCTGTAGCTCTCCCTTTTCTTTATTTTGAAAATTTCCAACATTAGCAATGAAAATGCGTGCTTTCAGTTAATTTGAGGAAATACAGGCATCACATCCGGAAGAGAAAGAAGGATATTTTTTCCGGACTTTGGGTACAAGACTTATAATTAACAGGTACAAAACCTTGAAAACCCAAAATATTGTCAATAATTTTATTAAAAATGCTAATTTTTGATTTCTGTTCAGGGAGCTAAAAAACCAACTTCCGGTAATGGAATGAAAATCATTCAACCGTTAAATAACTGATTTGGCAAAGTAAAAGATTTCCTAACTTTTTTGGTACATAGTTAAATCCCGTATATAATTTTCACCCCTTAAATTTGGGTGTTGCGTTTCTATTGACGGTGAGTATATATTAAGTGATATAATTGAAGAAGATATCAACCCTTGGGCTTCCGAAGAAATAACATGTACATGTTCAGGATAAGGAAAGTGGAGAAACTATTATATTATATAATAATATTATATTAAATGATAAATGGGAATCTTGAATTTACATGTAGCTATTTCTTAAAGACAGGTTCGGAATTCCCCCCACTACAGCCTGGAACTCTTCGACTCTACAGCATGCGCCTCTGTCCATATGCCCAAAGAACTAGACTGGTGCTTGCCCACAAGAACATACAGTGAGTCATGAACTACCTGGATGCACGAAAAAGGTGCAATCGTTCAAGAGATTACCGGGTGTTATGTTCTAAATTTTGAGTTTACCGGGTTGGAAATACGTTTAATTTACTCTTACCGGGTCAATTCAAAATTTAGAACATGACAAAGGGACAAACTATACAGGAGAAAGTTTTTTGAAAGGTGTAACACCTTATCTAGGCAAATGGCGAAATCAAGAATGAATAAGGCGTAATGATGCAAGTGAATAGTTGTTACATGTGTGACGCGAAAAATGGTTATAACGCGAACGATTTTTAATGTTTCTCTCAAAAAGCTCAGTGTAATAACGCGAATTATGCAGTTAAAAAAGGCGTAGTCGTGTAAGCGTAATAACGCGAATCAAAGGCCTGCGCAAAAATAAATGTTAATTGCACTTCAAAAGGCACACAGATGCAAAATCTTATTTTTCCCCCCTAAAAAAATTCGGATAACATACTTTTTTGCTTGAAACATGCACCTTTTCCTTTTCGTTTTTTATGCGGTTTTTCAAAACAATATAAAAATTTCACTTTCAATTTTGATAGGTCAAAAAAACATCTGTAGGTTGATCATAATACTAGAGGCTTTCGCACAATTACACGTATATATGGCCTGTAAACTATATTTTCCACCACAATGTCACATTTTTATTGGACCGGAAATGTTAAACTATATGGAAGGAAAACGAGATTTTTAAAGCTTGGTTTTCTACATGTGTGAGTGAAATGTATTTTTGCCAAGTTTCGTTAATTAAAAAAAAATTGAATTTTATCCATCCTTTCTCCCTCTCTCTCTCTCTCTCTCTCTCTCTCTCTCTCTCTCTCTCTCTCTCACAAAAAAAATTGTGATATTAAAATTGGGTTTGTAATATTTCCCCAGACATGAAGAGGTCAATATTAACCTGAGTAAAAAGCCTGAATGGTACCTGGAAAAAGTCAACCCCTTGGGGAAGGTTCCCGCGCTGGAGAAGGACGGAAAGATTATTTACGAGTCGGACATTTGTTGTGATTACCTTGACCAGGTGTATCCAAACAACAAATTGACCCCTGATGACCCATACCAACAAGCTCGGGATAGAATGTTACTTTCTTATTATGGACAGGTATATAATGGTACTAGTATATAAAAATTAAATATATGTAATGAGACGGATATTTAAGGACAGGAACACTTCCCTTATAGAGTTTATCTATTCCCTTGTGAGTCATATTCTTCCTTTTTCCTAAGTTATTCTTTAATTACAGAAATTAAAAAAAATATATAAATGCTTGTAATGAAAAAAAGATAAGGAAAAGTGAGGCTTCCGTACAACAAGCTTTTTTTAAAATTATTTTTCGTATTGACCATTGTTTATAATGAAGGCGAGAATGTACAGAAAATATTTGTTGCTAGAGAAAAAGAACTACGCAGATGATGCGTAAAAATCTGATTTTCATTCTCTTTATATTGATTGTGGAACATATGGAGATAACGAACAGTATTCAACATCAAAAATCCACAAAACAATACAAAATAGGAGCAGAACAAGCACGGTAAAACATCAGAGGTTGGATCAGGTGTCATGGAGGAGTGAGCACCCCCTGCCGACCGGTCACTACCGCCGTATACTCCTTGTCATGATCGGGAAATAACGGGAAAATCTTTTGTCAATTCAGTGTATAAATAATGGACTAACAATTAGTATAAAAAACATTGTACATACCCAGAACATACATTTAAATCATTTTTTTAACATTTCTAATTTTAAGGTGACTACACAATATTACAAATTCTACTTCGGAACACCGGACAGCTATCCAGCGACGGCCGAGGCTCTCGGAAAATTACTGTCGGAATTTGACAAAGAGTTGGAAAAGAGGGGAAAATTCTTTGGAGGTAAAGCGTTTTAATTATCTTGAAGAATGGATAATGTTTAATTTCTATTTTATACAAGTTAGTGATTAGTCTATTATCCAGTTTTTCGCAATTAAGTCTTGACAATAAAGGTAAAAAATAAAGTCAAGTTCAAGTACTCACAGCGGCTAAGCCTGTTTTCCTACCGGTTGGCACAGGGTGGGTGTGATCTCACTTCGCATGGAATCCGAATTAGAGCTTCGGGTCGATAGTGTGCCATCGCTTTATCGTCATCATATTATTGTTTATCGTATGTCATAGACCGAATAGTCGATACTCGGTGGTACGATAGTGAACTACCTGGACTTTTCCGGATCCATAACTTCGCTGATTTTACGCAATCGTTAAATCAAGACCAATATCTGATAAGAATTAGGCTTGTTAGGAAAATATTACAATTTGCATTAGTTCTGCTCCTTTCTATTTCATTCATGTGCTTTATTTCTTTTTTTAGGAGACAATTTAAAAATGATAGATTTTTTGGTATGGCCTTGGATTGAACGATTCACAGCAATGGAAAAGCTGGTCAGTCAAGTTTTTCTGACAGATGGACAAAAACCAAATTTGATGGCGTATACAAAGAGAATGGCGGAAGTCCCAGCAGTTAAAAAATGTCTGACAACGGAGGAGAACCACCTTAAATTCTATCATAGTGTCAAAAGCGGAAACGGTGATTACGATATCGGACTTGAGTAATCTGTTTGACTTTGGTGATAAATGATTAATGTAATTAAGAAAAAAGGAAGAAGCTAAAGTCGATATAAATATGAATTGAAAAATGAATTGAATAAAAAATATTTAGGTTGTCAGGTAGAGAAAAGACGAGATTTAGTTCTATAAGTGTCACATGTGTTTAAACCTTTAAAGATGCATCTCTTAGCCAATTTAAGTGATAATTAATATAATATATGTAACGCTGTGATGAATTATTGATAAAATAGTAATACCAGAAGTCCTTGATGAGACTGTAGCTTTACTGCTTTGTACTAAAACATTTTTGGAATTTGAAATTTTACAACAGCAATAGATAGAATAATGAATAATCCTTCGTTTAGCCTTTTTTGTGGCGAGCTTTACAGTTGAAATAGATTTTCAAAATATTAATAGAAATACCAACATAAAAAATTGTTTTTTGGTCATGTTTGTTCATACAGCTGAATTTTAGTACAACTTCCAACCAGAGAAAGACGATCTTCCGTACAAATCACTACGAATGGCCCCAGAACCAGGGTCCCGGGAATGGGTTTGAATATAAACGTCATCACCCTGGTTGACATGCGCAATGGCTAAACCCGTCGCCTGCCCATCTTCTCCAGTGAGAGACTTCATATAAATACTACCGTAGACTGCACTATTAACAACCAGTTCCAGAGCATGGTCTTCCCCCGTACCCCCATAATGCTTTATCCTACTGGTCCAACTAAAACCGTAGTATCCCGACTCAGGGGCGATGAAAACTCCCGAGCTTCTATGGTATGCGTTTCCAGCGTTGGTTTTGACAACGTCGAATTTTAGAATTTGTCCCTGTCCCGTGTGTGAGACATCAGAGGAGAAATAAGCATAGAATGCTATTGTCTGGTGCGCTGGAGCTGTAGGAAAGGGTGGCTGAGTTATCGGAATCAAAAGTCGCTCTGAAGAATAAAACAAAAATGAAATATGAAAGCCGTAGCCCCATGCATTCAAAAGTAATTGGCAAAGTTAACGTTTCTGCGAACAAATAGCTAAAAAGACGGGCGACAGGACAAAAACTATATATCCCCGAATGAAAATCGAACACGTCTGTCATTTATTTTTAAAAAATATATAGATAAGATGATTTTTTTTATATAGCTATGTATAGCATGGCGCATCTTCCCAGGTCGAGGGTTTACTCTACTACAATCTACATACATGTACTGTAAGCCAGATGAGAAGCTCCATGATTTGGTTTAGTAATTTTAAAACTTTGTAAATCCTGGGGGAGGGGGTGTCTTAAATTTGTATTCCATTTTAAAGACATAACGTTAATTTTAAGTATTTTTGTTAGCATAAAAGAATACTGGATTTAACTTGCAAGGTTATGACATTTCCATGGTTTGTGTTAAGTTACTTGACAAGAGCTAGGGGGATCCAGCGTAAACATTTGCAAAACACTGGGTGGAAATTCTGATTTGGTTGCAACGTAGGATTTATAAATACAGTATATTGTATAATAAATACTATATACACTGTATCTCGAATTTATTGGATATTTATGTGCATAAGGTAAAAATCACCGAAGATAGGAGATAATCATGATAATGGAAGTGGAGTATTGATGAGTAAGACGGAAACAAATACTTCCGATCTTTTGATTTGTTTCTTTCTTTTTTTATAAATGCTGAATCCTATTCATCAAAGTTTAAATATAATCTGTTAGTGCTTATTTTTTTCGAAATTCTAACTAGATTGAAGTTTGTCAATCATTTAGATAATCATTTACCCTTTCGAATAACAGAGGGGCGAACTGCAACAGATTGCGCACTTTCAACGACTGGGCCATTTCCTTTGGTCTTGATTCCTTGCACACCATTCACGTTATTAGATGAAACATTCTCATGTGTTGGAGAGAGATTATTGCTTACAACAACACTAGAATCAAAAACTTCTGTCTCTTGGGTATATAGGGTTCTTTGACAATCCAGTCGCTGCTTTCGGAAGGCGTTTTGAAGATATGTTATTCGATTATTCTGAGCGTGAACAGTTCTGCTCAGCTTGGTTATGAGCTGTCGAAGCTCAAGAACTTCTTCATGCACTTCACTCGCTGTCATCTCACATTGTCCTCCCTTTGGAATATTGAAGAGGAGAAAAAAGAATAAAACGAAAAATGTCCCCCGTGCAATCATGGCGCATACTATCTCTGTAAGTGTTATCTACATTCTTTGCAATAAGGCTTACTTTACTAATATATTGACCCATTTTACGATTCACACATATAATATACGCAGTAAAAATGTGAAACTGAAATATTTTACTCCAATATCAAAGTTTCATTAATATAACAAAGGACATAAGCATTCTCGATGGCAAACTCTCTACATCAGTATTTAATTGGTGCATTTAAAATTTTGAAGTGAAATTGTTGTAAAATATACCATCACTACAACAAACCTACATGTATAATAGTAAAATACTAGTAAAGTTAAATTGTTTAACTGTTCTTATTTTTTCAAAATATTTGAAATGAATTTTTAAAGTAAAATACAAACAAATATGGTCAAAAAAGAAATTTCAACTTCACAAATTCGTAAATCATATATATGAATGTCATTAAGAGTTATCTCTCTTACTGATGTATCAACAGCCTTAAAACAAACAAAACCCAATGCGGAAAGAGATAAGAAGATACATGTATTTAAGAAATTAACAACAATGTTAAAATGAACTTTTAGTTGGTCACGTGATCAAATTCTGTGAAGCCCGAAGGGCTTCTCAGTAGATTTGATCACGTACCAACTAAAAGTTCATTTCCCAGGCCGGAATTAAAAATATCTTTGTTTCCCCTAACCCGACCCTAAATTCTCAAGTTGGGTCGGTAGGTAGGTAAACAATTTTATTTTCTAACCGTAGTTTTGAAAAAAACATTCGAAAATTTAACGGAAAATTACCTTTATAAATAAGAAAAGTACAAAAGAAAGCGATTTGTAAACAAAATGCTAAGTATCGTATATATGCCGCTGAAAACAAAATTCATGATTAATTAATTAACAACTGTTATTTAGTTGAACTTCATCACATTTATATAAATCGAATAAAATAGACAAGATTCTCAAATACGCAATGACAAGACATACGAGTATACTTTTTCAAACCTTCAATCAGCTTTAAGAGCTTATAGACGATCAATGTACTTTTTTGAGGGCCAAGAGATATGCAGTGGTTCTGGAGCATTTTGCTTTGGAGTATAGAAATGAGTGGCTATATAATTTTAAATCGCAGGTTCAAATCCAAATGAGTAACGTTGAAAACGGTCCTTCAAAGGGGGCCATAAAAAGTTATGCCCAGTGTCGCAGAAGATGCTGGCTCAAAATAGACCCCCCACTGCTTAATGGCAAAAAAGCGCCGAGTACGTGTACGTCTAAATTTGCATTAATGGGGAAATGTTTAAATGTCGTCCTAACAATTCTCGAAGGGATTAAAAGCAAAGAAACAACCAATCTTCAAGGGCCTAATTAAAGAAAAATACACTGGACGTCTTAGGAAGCTGAATCATGATTTCAGAACTATTTGGAAAGAATATGTTAACAATATTTAAATGAACCAAACCGAATCTACAAATGATAAAAATGCTATATACAATGTCATAGTCACAAAGTTTAACCACTAAATAAAGGCACGAAGAAAGGACATCTGAATCGTATTTATCAGGATGAATATGCAGACATATTTACAAAAACTCCTATGTTTTCACTAGGTGGGCCCTTTATCTATTCATGAGGCGGGCCTTACCATGTATTAGGTACCTTAATTTCAAAGACAGGTTTGTCTGCTTGTTTGTTGTTTGACGTACCTTTTGAAAATTTATTCACTCACACGGAGACGCCAAAACACCTCCGAAACACTTTTAATTAGTCAATTGGAAAATTTTAGTATCGAATTGTCTCAAGAGTGAAGAATTCCAATTAGCTAAAAGCATAAGATTGAGACGTCGCCGTCGCCATTGTTTTATGAAGAGCTAATGCCCTGTAATCACATCTGGACGTCATTTTATTTCCAACAAATGCTTGAAAATCACAGTAGAACAATGTCGGTCGTTCTGATAAAAACTGATTTTGATGAAAGTGTATTTTATAAAACTTGGTTAACAATAAAAAAAAAATACTGTATTTGAATCAACTTATTTAAAAAATATTTTCAGTCGGTGCGATTTAATTGAGTCGGTCGCGTTAGGGGAAACAAAGGTATTTTTTATTTTGGCCCCAGAGAACTTTTTAACATTGTTGTTTATTACTTATATTTACATTTGAAACGAATACACTTCGAGTTAAATTGTATTTATTACACGAACGGGCCAACGCATTGCTATGTAGTGACGCGCAATAACCTAGAAGTTTGGTCAAAATATCACATCGCACTGTGATCCGGTCGCGCTATGACCTCTGACCCCCAAATGAAATTCACACAGAATTGAACGTATATTCTCTTCAATAGGTTCATATAAGAAAGATATTTGCAAATGTAAATATATAGTATTAAACAGGAATAAATAGAGCAGATGTGGTTAAGGTTCATTGTCCCACTGATAAGAGAGATACTTCTCACAGAGAAAAATGACTATTGTCCTTAAACTTTAGTATAAAATTGTCAAGTAAAAATGGACATTTCTGTCAAGTTTAGCTGCAGGGGCCCGTTTTACAAAAGAACTTACGACTAAGACCAAAAACTTCATATGATTGTAAAATTTTGCAAAATTAATAATTCTCTCTGAAATTGTTTGTGTAAAAATATCTTACCACATTCCTTTTTAAAGGTTTTAAATAATTTTTCGATTTAATGTTGATTAAAAAAGATATATGAAGAATTAAATTTGGCCTTAAGTCGTAAGTCCTTTTGTAAAACGGGCCCCAGATCTGTAGCTAAAAAATTGACAGATTTTTTTAAGGATCAGTTATTTTATTACAGTTCTGTAGCTATGTCAAACATTGATTTGCAAAGTATTCTAAAATTCAGTGCATTTGAAATTCGATTTCTTTTGGAAAATCATAATCATTATATCTTAATTCTATACACTGAACTGAGAAGTAAACCACTTTTATGTTGAATATTTACATTAAAGATCATAATAAATATGAGAATTGCTTGGTGAGTATAAAGGATATTCTTCATTTTATACAATTTGATTGAACCCTTGACTTTCAAAAGACTGATTCAAACTAAAATATATTTATACAATTTTTTATTAATCAGCTGTATCATAAACTCTACATAAAATAATATGTAAAACTCAGATTCCATAACAACAAGGACAGCATGTAGTCTTCAGGAACATGCACATGAGAAATTCAAACAAACAATTGGCCTACCAGACCTAAATCCCTCCTTACAGTTTCTGTCCTACAGAAAACAATCCTGCTGCCGTCTGTGATTTCTCACAATGATTTCCTACATGTGGCATAAGTTTTTATAAGAAAACAATCAAAGTCCACACTAGATGTACCAATGACTGCTTGCATGTTCAATCAGTATATAAATTTTAACAAGAAATCTGCCAACATGCATTATATCACATTTTTTCATTGGCTCTAGGTTCTCTTGCTGATAGAACTCAGTTTGGCAATTCATTATTGGAACTTCTTTTTTAAGTTCCAAACTTTTTCTGTTGTAGAGCCATGGGAAGTGATTCCATCAGGGCTAGTTTAGTCCGTTCCACCATCACAACCCAATCGTCTTTGACAAAGTCCATATGAATTAGGTACTGTAAACACATCAGAGTTTTAGAAAACCAATAGGAAGTTTTTTTTTTACAGAATGTGGTTAGAGATATTAACAGCATCAGAAAAAAAACTTACACGGAATCTTGTACAAACATGAAAGGCTGTCACTTTTGAAGAATTTGGCCTGGCCACCAAGTCAAAGGGTTTGGCTTTTCTGTCTGGGAATGGCTGTAATAACAAGACAATTAAAAATTTTTTTTTTAAGGTTACAGTCCATTCTTCACCATTTACAAATTATTTCATTCTCGTATATATCACACAGACTAGAGTAAAAACAGAAATGTGAAACAAGGGTAACATATTAAGACTGCCTTTACCTGAGTTTTATCTAGGATGAAGAACTTGTCCAGGTCACAGAAGAATATTTTATCAGGGTAACGGGGCGACGTAGATATACAGAAGATCTTCTGGTGTCGCCGCATCCAGGCATCAGGGAAACTGTTACACACTTTCCGACACCAGTCACTGTATTCCCTCTTATCAATGTCAAACTCATAAATCTGTACAGAAAATAAAGCAAATATTAGAATTTGTAATAATTCTTGGACTAGAAAGCAGAATTTGTCACATTTTTAGGTTTAAAGCAATATCACTAATCCCCCAAGCAATGATCTTGAGGTTTGAAAAATGACTTGAATCAAGGTCTAGACTACAAAACCAAAGATTTACATGGGAATGTAGAGTAAAAATGCGAAAATCTTTTCAGTAAAAAGGCCATGATTATGGTAACTATTCAGTAGTTTATAACAAGTAATTAAAATTTTGAGTTCATACCAGTTGAGAGAGTAAGCATTATAACTAAAAACTATTTGGATACAATAATTGAAGACAGAAGAAAACCACTGCAAGTAAAAATAACTCAATAATTAAAATTATGTACTTTATCCTGTATTTATGATATCTACCTTTTGGTCTGCATGTGCTGTGATCAGTTTCCCACTGTCTGATGTAAAGGTCATAGCTGTTACTGTAGACCTATAACTGGGTAACTGGCATACAACCTGTTTTTTTATAAGTAAATTCCTGAATTTAACAAGAATATTGGAATGCATTTTTTTTTTTTCTTGACATTTTCTCTAGAGATAAACTTAATAAACAGTGTTATTTTCACTGATTTTCATGATAGAATAGCCCCAAAGCTGAGCATATTTTCATTCAAAAAACTGAATTTTATGATATCTTACCTCCTTGGACTCCAGCCCTATCACTGATACTTTGTAGGACAGATCTGCCACAGCCACCAGCTTACTGTCTGGACTCACACTCAGTAGATGTATAGAATCCTCTGTTAATGTAAGTAACACACAGAGGGATCATACAGAGGTTCTTATACATTGGCTATTTTAGGAAATGGATTGAGCCCAGGAAAGTAAGAGACATTACAAAACCAGATAGTATATTAATTCTTAAATTAAGATGTGAGTGTGACATATGACAAATTTTAAATACTGTGGAGTAAATAAATTTTTGTGATTTGAGGAAGAAATATGGGTTTTGATTTTGAGGATGAAATAATTTCGGAATTATGCATATGAGATTTCACATTTCATGGTGAAATGAACTTGCTAGTTTTTTATTCCTCAAAACACAAAAAAACAACATTTATACCCCATGAAAATAAGTATTTATTCAAACTTTTAAAAAACCTGTGAAATCCTCCCAGCTGTGGTACAAGGACACTGAATCTTCCTCAAGGGAGATTACTACGATTTTTTGACATGATGTGGCTATGACTAAAAACTCTTCATCTGGCGTGAAAATGAGCCGATGAGCAGAGTAAGCGGGAAGGGATTTCTTGATCTTCTTCATGCTGACAGCTGGACTGAGGGACTCGGAGTCATCCTATGAAAAAAAACTGTTTTCTAGAACATAATATATTTCAAATACATTAAAAACCCCAGTCGATACATAAACAAGACTCCAACCTTTTAAAAGTTTGTTCAAGTATATTTCATGTCCTAAAAAATGTAGACTGAATAACCTTATGTTAAGTGATCATCAAAGGCATTAAATGACAACTGACTGAGTATTAATTACCATCTCTATTCTGTACAGTTTGACTCCATCAATATCCGAGTATGACATCCAGTTAGCCCTGGAACTTATTGCACTACAAGTGATATGCTGTCCATCTTTAGTTTTCAGCTGGATTAGTTTCTGAGGGGACACTTCCTCTGGCAGCATTTCACCATCTTTATCTGAAACAACATTCAATGCCTTTATAAAATTGTACATTATTATGCTTCCTGTCAGTTTATCTCTATATAACCCATACCCTACTATTCTCGCATAGTGTTTTAAGGATTTATATAGCGTAAGCATACTATGCCGAAATAGTGCACTGCTTCCATTTCTGAAGAAAATCCGACAACGCCCATACTGGGGAGCGAACTCACGACCCCGAGATTATCAGTCCGACGCGCTACCGATTACGCCACAGACGCCGTTATATATAGTATTGTACTATAATATATATAAACTTAGTTTCAAATATTTAACACTTAAGATTAAAAATAAACAAAATAATTCTTCTAAAATAGTTTCTTACAACCCCCCTTGCTTCACTCAAATTTTATTCTCTAAAACTATCTGTAGATTATACCTAAAGCATGGAACGTTCAAAATTAAAGAAAAAGATTATGACATACATGTTGCACAAGGTGACGTCATAATAGAGTAGAGAAATGTAACAGGTGATGAAACATTGAGAATGGAGGAAATATTGCCGTTTTTATACAGTAACAGCAGTCAACATAATAATAACAATAGTGTTGTGTTTTGTGTGTACTATGGCTAAATAGTAGTCAGGGTTTGACACATAGTGCACTAGCCGGAAATGTATAATAGTACATGTATTTAAATTAACCTGGTATTCTAACCTGCACTAACATAATAAACATATACTATGCTATTTCAAACATCATTATAAAACTTAAGATATACTAATTACCATGTAGATTTCATTTTTAGAAGTGTTCTGAAGCACGCTTTATAAAAATTTGTGTACTGTGAAAATTTCAGTGATTGAAAGGAGCAATGTATATTGAAATTGCATGTATTGAAAATATGAATAACATTTCTTTTGAAAACCACTACGAATAAAATGTAACATGCATGCATGAACAGAGGGACAATGAAACTAAAAGTTATCTCTTCAATGTCAATGTAAGAAACATCCAAGCTTTAAATAAAATACATCTGTAAACCCAATGTTAATGACTGGCACGCATTCTTTACCTGAAGTTTTCCTGGTATTTCCCAGCCTCCAAAGCTCCAGATAATCTGGGTACTGTAGCAGGACTGCATTCCTGTCTTTGGCCACACTCACCAACTGATGCTGTCAAATATGGTATGTTAAAGTGTTTATACATGTATGTATTAAAAGTTGTTAATAAGGTCCATTCAATGGAGGAAGGTAATATACTTTTAAAACGTTCAAAAATATTTAAGTACAAGTAAAAATGTTAAAATTTTGATATTTCATTATTATGATTCAATGATTCTAGATTGAAAAAAAAAACAAAACATGCAAGTTTTCTTATTGCACAAGAAATAATTTACCTCAGCAATTGCTCTGATCTTTTGTTTATTTTTCTCCTTCCCAAGTCGATTCAGCTGGAGAGTTGTATCGACTCCTAAAAAATTATAATAATAAATTAGCATACACACCATGTATATCAAGATTCAAATAACATATTCATCTGAATAAAATGTGAAATGCTTAAAGTAAAATACTAATCAATTATGGAAGGAAGTCCATTCCACTGCAATCCTAACAATTAAATACATGTGCCTACCCCCCGACACTATGTCCCTCCCTGTGATGGCCAGGGCCCTCACGTCGTGGGTGTGCTGGTACCACACGGTGGTGCGGACCCACATGTTCCAGTCACTCTCCTGACTGGTGGTGGTGTATTGAAACTGCACCACTTTTGGATCCACTCCTGATGAGAACACTTGTTTTTCATTCTGAAATTTGCATGAATTATTTCCACATGTTAAAAGGTTAAAATATAGACAACATTGACATTGGATAAGAATTTAAGAATTTTCTTTTTATGTGAAATATCTCTCAACATATGAACTATTTTGTTTAGTTCTAATTCCTGGTTATATATTTATCAAAATTTATTTTTTGACGGATAAAAAAAAATACAAAATATGTACAAGGTCCTGTACCTCATGAACTGCTAAACACAATACATCTGCTTGGTGATTTTGAAAACTCTAAAAGAGGAAAAAAAAATAAACATGCATTATTCATACTAAGCATTATTTACATTTCTATAATTGAAATAGTTTATACCTTAATAAATCAAATCATGTACTGGTTGTAATTTTTCCCAATATTGCCTACTGGAATGTCTCTGGTAAATCTTAGTAAATATTATATGCATTAAATATACAGATACATATACTGTAAAGACAGAGGACACTGTACCTTTATCTGTGTTCCTTGTTTGCCATTCCAGAAGATAGTTCTACCTCTGGAGTCCCCACTGACCAAAGTCATATCACTAAACACAGAACAAAGTCATATCACTAAACACAAAACAAAGTCATATCACTAAACACAGAACAAAGTCATATCACTAAACACAATATCACTAAACACAAAACAAAGTCATATCACTAAACACAAAACAAAGTACATGTAATATCACTAAACACAAAACAAAGTCATATCACTAAACACAGAACAAAGTCATATCACTAAACACAAAACAAAGTCATATCACTAAACACAAAGTCATATCACTAAACACAAAACAAAGTCATATCACTAAACACAAAGTCATATCACTAAACACAATACAAGATTCAAAATGTATTACTGATTAAAAAGGTAATAACAGGTAAAGCATTAAAATAATATTTGTTCTGTTCTTAAAATCTAAAATTTTTAATGTAGGAGCAAATTGTTTCACAAACAAAAAACAACAACTACTGTACTGCATTAAGTATTATTTACTTCTTTCACCGCAACAAAATATCCAACAATGCAATCAACATTAAGAAAACCCTCACATCCTATTCTTACTGAAAACACTGCAAAGGACTTGTATGCACATTAAATGTGGTTGTTAAATCTCATACACATTGTCTAATATTCACAAAGCCAAGTTTCATGTGACTTTTTTGTCAGGGACAAGCTCTTTTACACGTCTGTGAACATACCTGAGGATTGCCACACACCACACAATGGTTTCCTTGTTTTTCTCCACCCTCCCCAGAGTCATTCTCTGGACAGCGTGACCAGACTTCACACTCCACAGTCTCATAGTGTCCACTCCCCCAGTCAAAATCACCTCCAGACTCGTGTTCCAAGCAATGGACAAGATTCGACCTACAAAGGAAAGATGAAGACCACCATGAATAACACAAATAAAATCTTCATACATGTATTTGTATTTGAAGCCATTTTAAAATAATCAATTTCAGTTCAATGAATTTGATTACAGATATCCTACTTTTATTTCCTTTCAATTTTCTTTTCACTAAATGAAGAATTGACAAATGAAGTTTCTTTCCCTGATCATTTAAGAAACAAAGAAATAATGTCTCCTAGAAATGAAGCATAAGTACATGTCCATGTCCACATAGATCTATATCTTTGTATATTTTTTTTTAAATAACAAAAATATTACAAACAGCAGAGATGAAAATCTTTGATTTACCTTCCTGTTTATCAAAAGATCTATAATACTGTAGAGAGTTGTAATCTGTGTCGAACAACACAACACATCCCTCCTCTGTACCAGCCTACAGTGTAAAGAAAACATCACAGTAAAATAAAGAACTATCAATCAATTAAATAGGAAAATAAAATATATGTTAAGTGGTAAAACACTTTTTAAAGGTGTAAAAAAAATCAATGATTCTCACAGCCAAAAATTTTCCATTTGAATCTGTAGTCAAACACCAGACTGGTCCAGCATTGCAAGAAGCTGTGGCCTAAAAACACAGCAATCAGAAAGAAAATGTAGAAGATGTTTAAATACATAATAAATTGCATAATTTTTGTCTGAACAAAAAAATTACAAACAACAACAGTGAAAGTTTTGTCTGATACCTTGGGTTCCAGTTTCTTGAGATCATATTCCACCACATCTCCGTCTAAACCAGCTGAGTACAGTCTCTGTCCTTGCCAGCATAAGGTCTCTATAGACTTAGATTCACTTCCCGGAATAATCTATATATACATATAAGTAAATAATATTCATTCACTTTAGGATAAAACATTGGATTCTCAACTGATACATTAAAAATATACAGTATATTGCTTAATCATTCATTAAGATACCAAAGGTTTTCTCATTTAATTTTTTACATCTACTATCACTAAAATGTGAAATAATTTATTCAATTCCATCAATTCACAGAAACTTCTAAACTGAAATTTCTCTAAACATTCATTACAAGTAGATATAATATTGGTTCAAAAGCCTACCTTTTCTTGATACCAGTCATTGGCTACATCCCATATTTCAATACGGCCATCAGATCTGGAAACCCAAATATGTAAATTATTTTAAAATATATAAAATTCCAAATTATAATTCAAGATAAATTCTTCTCTAGGTCAATTAGATAACACAAAGAAATCTGTAAGCTTTTACACGATTCTTACTTTCTGTTGACTTTTCTTTAGAATGAATTTGTCCCTTTACAAGCATAAAGAAAGATGATAAAGTCTGTACTCCTTTATGAAATGAGAGGAGGCACCACAAGTGTCCAACATTTTTACCTAGATAAGGCAACTTTATTTACTTCTTTTCCATAAACAATGGACTGAATAGCCTTAGGTTGATACTCAAAAAATCGAACTCTATGTACCCTAAATTCGCCCATATCTGCAAAACAAAAGCATGAGCAAGTTAATACAATCAAGTTACATTGCGTTATATTAAATATTCCAGATGAAGTATGACTATTGTTACAGTATCAGGTCTGGTACAATCACTAGATTTAGCTACGTAGCTTGATTTACCTACATAGCTTTATTTACCTACCTGAGGTAGCTTTATTTAGCTACCGCATCAATTTATTTCTATAAAAAAAGCATTTTTCTCAGGGTGTACAGAAAATATCATTTTGATGCAGTGATCATTTTCAACTGTGAACTCATCTTAAAACAAGTCATGAAAAAATCTCTCTTGGAAAAATGTATTTTCTGCGCAACTGCAAACAAAGTTCTGAAAGTTTTGGGGCTATGCATGAAATTTAGAACAGTTACTTCTTGAATGAAATGACAAAGAAGTCCAGTTCCGGTTAACACGATAATAGGTCGGTTATTATTCAGGACAATGTGAAGTAGTCATACTCGGCCATGTCTCACCTCATGCAAGAGAGAGGACAATCAGAGCTCCAGATAATTTTTTTCCCCAAGTGTATTTACTCCCTGATTTTCAAATCAATGCAGATTTTGATTTTCAGCAAAATGATTGAAGAGGTTTTTTTTATATATAAATGTTTGACCTATATTAAAAATTGATTTTGAGCTTGTTATCGAAGTATGTGTTTTTGAAGAGGGAAAAACTATAAAGGTCAGTTCCTGCATTTATTCAAATAAATTTTGCAAATTCCAACAAGACTTTTCGCTATGATTGGAAAGCATTCTTTTTTGACAAGGAAGATTATACAGAAGGTCAAGGTACCATAGAGTCAGAGAACTTTTCCTTCATTTAAGATATCGTATCAAGAGTAAACTGAGAGAAAAGAATCTTCGTTAATATGGCAAGTTGAGAGAGGTGAAAAATTGGCTATGAACCCATAATTTAAAAAAATTATGCCAAGTGCATAGTCTTTCTACATAGAAATTTATTTAATCTAAATCTCCTATTCTTCCTTCCGAAATGGAGATCGTTGTCGTTATACTAGAATATTCCTGGTCACTAAAAGGCTTTTAAATCTGTACTTTGTTTTGAGAAAAATCAAACATTGAGTTAACCTCAATTCTTATCATAAAGTAAGTCATACCTGTATTCTCCAACTTGTTGTATGCAGCACTTTCATGGTATAATGCGTATCTATGATTGCTTATGCGTAATTGTATGCTCTATTTTGATTTTCAATGCGTATTTTGTAAAATTTAATGCATATTTCTGCAAATACGCACTTTATCTGGAGCTCTGACAATTAACCAATCAATGGAATTGCATGTTTTGCTCTAAATTGTCCAAATGCAGCAATGTATAAACTATCTCTGCTTTGGATTGTATTTTTAAGCCTCCCTAGTATAAATATCAATAGTCATTTAATTGCGATTTTTTGTCTCTTTTTAATAAAAAGAAAACTTTTGTAAAGTTACATTGAAATAGCTAACTAAAGCTACCTGAGGTAGGTAAATAAAGCTACGTAGGTATTTCTACCTACGTAGCTAAATCTAGTGATTGTACTGGACCTGAGTATATCTACTATGTATCTTGTCAAACAGAGGTTAGTCAGGTTACATGCAAAGGATTCTTTTAAAACCAATAAAATCACCATAAATGTCATAAAATGTTGTTAAGCCTATTAAAAATTCTTTACCTGTTTGATTTCATAACATTTCATAAATCTATTTGGAAAGACATGTCTCAATCTTTTAAAATATACAGAAATTTAAATTAACAAGCACATGTTCTCCTCACAGGGCTGCCATATTGAATTTTCGGTAAAACGTACATAAAATACATTTAAGCAAAAGAGAAGAGTGAATGTATCATTTAAGCTATAGTTCAGTGATTTTCTTCCTAGAAGTTATGGAGAAAATTTTCTAATAAATGTTTGGATTATAATATTTAGTTTTATGCTGGATAAAGTGTGTTGTGAAACAGAAAGAAACAAATATGAACAAGCTAGCTAGTATGCTTCTATACAATAGTTTCGAACCTGTGAAGAATACTTTGTACAGTTACAATATATAATTATTAGAATTACTCAATTAAATTTCTAAAAAGAAATTATAATGCTCTTTTAGAAGATATGAACTACAGTTGGATAAATACGAAAACACTCAACAACAAGTATGGCGCAGGGGAAGCACAGCGTGCAGAGAAATTTCAGAACAGAAACAAATTTTCACGTGTAGTTTCAACTTTTCATCATTTACAATATTTGAATCCCATCTCATACCCCAAATCATCAATAGTCTGTGAGTTTCTCTGTATTTCATTCACTAGCTTATTAAAAGAGAAGCTTTTGGTGCAAGAATTAAAAGAACAAACAAGAACACTGCACCGCAAGCTAAATCATTACAGAAGAATTTTTAAATAAGTTCTCTTTATTTTTACATTTTAGTACAAATGTCATCCATCAATATCTTTACATTCTATTTGCAGGTGAAAAATGTATTCCATATTTAAGCAGACCCATCCCCCCACTGGGATAGAGCATTGTGTGTACTGTCATTTTTTCAACACATCAGAGAGAAATTTGGTGATTGCAGCAGTGAATAAGCTATATGTGTATCGATTAAATCCAGATCCAGAGGTAAACATACATTTAAAGTGGATTAGATACATACATGCCAACTTTTGAAAATTCCCATGGGGGATTTTGAGCGTGACGACAATTTTCAAAGCTTTAAATTCGCAACATTTTGTCGTGAAAATAAATGATTATGAAATACTTTTTTTTAGATTATAATATTGATAGCACTTATGAATACAAAACAATACAAATTAAAGTTTTATTTTTCCAAATTTAAATATCTTTGCTTAATAGTTGTCACTCTGTTCTATTAATTTACATTTTGTTTCTGGTATGTACCCTTAAAATCAAGTGTCACTTTATTCCCTATAAGTAAGTACATGTATGTATAGACAGTGCATCATTAATTTTATCTCACACAAGAAACAATTTGGAAAAATAGATCTATTTAAATCATGAATTTTTTAACACAAGCCCCACCCCCACCCATCAAAAAGAAAAATTTAAAATGTAAAAGATTACATCATGAACATGATCAACTTTTGCAGTCTTGGCAATGCCATATTGGTCTCTGGTATTTCCTTGACATATAAGTAACAAAGAAATGCAATGTACAATATGAGTATGATCTATGGGAGAAAGGGGGGGGGGGAGAGTTCAGTGTACTTAACATGAGACTTTTATTTAATCTAAATTATTTTCAATATTTTTTTTAAATTGACAAACTATACAATATTTTTATTATTAGCAGTTAAAATCAGCAGCTATATATGCTTTGAAATTTTCTACTTTCGTTTTCAAAAAACGATCTTTTTGGATTCCTATTTAATTGTTTGATTGTCATTTTATTGACTTTAATTTTTGTTTTTAATACAATGACTAATAATTTAAGCCCTTAATCTATGTGTTTCACTTCGCATACCCCTTCAAACTGAAAAGATTAATCCCCTAACTGCTCCATGCTATAAGCTACCTGTACCTGTACCTGGACAGCAGCGTGTGCGTTGAAGCGAAAAGTGATTTCCTGTGCTTAATTAACTCTCATGCTAAATAAACGAATGCGGGTGGGTACGACCCGATTCCTTGTTCGACCCGCGTGGTTTCGACCCCTTTCCTTGTTCGACCCGCGTGGTTTTGACCCGAGTGGTTTTTCGTTCCGAAGCAATATTAATTATAACAATTTCGATAGTTTAAAAACATTTTTAGGGGGCTTATTCAAAATATTCAGATTTTTTTAACTGTCGTGACTGTTTATTATAAAAAATATTTCTAAAAAATTATGTTTATTTAAACCACTTATTATACATTTATAGACAATTAATTCGTATATTATCTCACAAAGAGCTGATTACTTTTTGAGGAAAAATGTTCAAATAAAAATTATATATTTCAAATGATCGAAATTAATTGCATCCTTGTCCTATAAACAATCTCAAGTTTACTTTTGACTTCAATGTTGACAACCAATAATTGACACGTATCCCTCCCTGAAGCCATACAGCTACCGTGTAACCATGTGTATACCTAAGGTATACACCATACCTTATAGTGTGAACCCCTCTATTTACCTGTATGTATATAATTATAAGTAGGTCGAAACCACTCGGGTCGTTACCACGCGGGTCGAACACGGAATCGGGTCGTAACCACTCGACACCCAAAAAACAATGAGACTTATCTGTGTGCATTGAATAAACAACTCTGATATTCTTATCCCGATTGACAAAATTCGGCGGTTGGGAAACTGAAAATCTGAATTTTTTCAAATCGGGAAATTGGGGCAATTTTTCTCTCCCGATCGGAAAGGCGGGATGAAAGGTTAAAATCGGGAGAATCCCGCATAAATCGGGAAAGTTGGCATGTATGTAGATATGATTAGGGAATTTCAAAAGTTCATGATCAGTTATGAATCATATGATTTGATAACGTAAACCAGTCTATCCGAAAGACATTGGACCTGACTGATGTGCTGTGTCTCTGGTCAGATCATACTCAGATGCGTATTTTTTTTTTACACTGGGACAGAATGTCTGATGTCTCTTTGACTGGTTTTGAGCTTTACTATTTTGACACGAAGTCATTTAAATGTTTGTTTTACATAAAAAATATCTCTTGAATCCAAATGCATAAATAAATGTGATTAAAACAGTAACTGCATGAAGTCCATGTTCATGATGGACTGTCTAAAGTATTATGTTGAATTGATCCCCGGTAAAAGAAAAGCTGTTTTTTGGTCTGAGAAAATTAGGTTTGGTCCTATGTGCTCATTGATTACAGGAGACCGAGTGTCTTGTGTAGTCAAGAAAGTGTAGACTGGTAAACACAAGCCATGGGAGATTCTCTTTATTGTATTGATATGTGTTTTTCTGATTTAATTTATGGTTTTTCTTTGGTTGACAAGATATGTAACAGCATCAGCAAGTTTCACCCTAAAATTATTGTGTAGAAAAATAAAATTAAAGATCTTTTTAAAAGAAAGATATGGTTCTTATCAATGATATAATTATTATTACATGTAATTTAAAAATGATTAAAATTCTACCTGACGTGTGTATATATTGTCCATGTCTACAAAAGTAATGTATTCACATTTGTGTATGCTTTAATTGATACATCGCAATTAAATCATGAAAATACAAAGCTGATGATAGAAAAATTTAATTAACAAATGATATCAAGTTGTTATAATAAAGGGACATATATTAAACATATACCTGTGTAATTTTAATATTGAAAATTTTTAGATTCCAAGGCAAGTTAATCATTTTTTTTTTATTTCCTACTGTAGGATGAAAATAATGAGAAAGATGAACCTAGGAAACCAGGTAAATATTTATTTTGACTACAAGAGGAATAATTGAATTCCAACATTAATTTCCAAAGGTAGTTTTAAGAATAAACATAAATTTATCATAAAATTTTGACTTGACAGATTACAAACAGAAACAGAAAATGGAATGTCTAGCAACCTTCACTTTGTTTGGAAACATCATGTCCATGAAGTTTGTGAAGCTTCCTGGAGCTCTCAGAGATTCTTTGCTGCTGGGTTTCTGTGATGCAAAGGTAAGAATCATGATCAGATTCTGAATAAAATATAGGCTTTGTTAGAATGTATACCATTTGTAACTTGTTATAATGTTTCAGTGGGAAATGTTTTACATGTAGGAAAAAATTTAGTGTTGAAAACTTTTATATGTTACATTTATTTGTTCTTCATTTTAAGAAAAAATTAGCAAATAGAGAGAGGATTTTATGCACATATCTTAATTTCTTGAGTATATGTACAAAATTAACAAGTTCGGCATTTTTGTGTTTTCAGTTGTCAGTTGTGGAATATGATCCTGGAACACACGACTTACAGACAACATCATTACATTACTTTGAAGAACCATCCTTAAAGGTGAATTTAATAGTTGATCCATATTAACATAACAGTAAAATGCATCTTCCATCAAAATAATTTTAAATATGGCAAGACTCTTTTCTCAGAAATGTAAAACTGATGTCATTGATACTGTTAACTACCGTAGTATTGTTAAGTACCATTAATAAAAGACAGTTCTTTTATGTATTTTGTCATTTTGTGAATGTTTGATCAAGTGAAATAAGCGAATTTTTCTTCTGCATTCAATAGAGTGGATTTTTCACAAATTACTATATCCCTGAGGTTAGAGTTGACCCAGATGGTCGATGTGCAGCCATGCATGTCTATGGTTCCCACATGGTCATTCTGCCTTTCAAACGAGACGTCATGGTGGAAGAGGGTGAGAACATGGCAGGGACTAGGTACTAATATTGGGGAAAAGATCTCTTTTTCATCAAGTAATTTATAGATGGAATTTTTCCAGTTTTATTTTAACATGTGTATAAATGATTCCAGAAAATATTTTGTTTCTTTGCAGTAAATCTCCCATTCTCTCTTCTTACATCATTGATTTGAGAAGTTTTGATGAAAAGATCATCAATGTCAAAGACTTCCAGTTTTTACATGGCTACTACGAGCCCACCATATTTATTCTGTTTGAACCTTTGCAAACATGGGCAGGGTGAGTGCTCAGTTTTGAAAAAGTGCTTAATTATCTTTCTTGACTGAAGAGTCATCAATGTAGTATACTAGTTTCCCACTATTTCAAAGCATTACAATAGGCAAATTATATAAATAATAAAATTTTAAACTATGCAGAAAAACATGTGAAAAATAAATATTGGTTTAATTCATTGTTACATGTAGAAGTTTGAAATTATTCCTACTCCATTTTTTCAGGAGAACAGCTGTGCGGGCGGACACCTGTAGCATTGTAGCCATCTCACTCAACCTACAGGAGAGAGTACACCCCATCATCTGGTCCCTCAGTAGTCTCCCCTTTGACTGCTGTCAAGTATTGGCTGTACCCAGACCTATTGGTAAAGTTGCTTGTAGAATTCTAAATTGACTTAGAATTAATTTTCTATTTTTGGTCATTTACCTAATGAGATTAGTTTGGAAACTGCATATTTTAGTATCTTAGTTTCAAAATGGGAAGGAAAAGAGAGTTTTTAAGAAAAATTTATTTGAATTTTTAAAAGCAGCTCTCTATTCTTCTTGTAATATTGTTTTGTGTGTTTTAGGTGGTAAACTGCATATTTCAGTATCTTGGTTTCAAAATGGGAAAGAGAAGAAGTTTTTAGCTCACCTGAGCCGAAGGCTCAAGTGAGCTTTTCAGATCAAAATTTGTCCGTCGTCTGTCGTTGTCGTCGTCGTTGTCGTTTTTGGCGTTGTCGTTGTCGTAAACTTTTCACATTTTCATCTTCTTCTCAAGAACCACTGGGCCAATTTCAACCATACTTGGCACAAAGTAACCTTGGGTGAAGGGGATTCAAGATTGTTCAAATGAAGGGCCACGCCCTCTTCCAAGGGGAGATAATTATGAATTAGTGAAAAATTAATAGCATTTTTTAAAAAATCTTCTTCTCAAGAACCACTGGGCCAGGAAAGATGAAACTCATGTGGAATCATCTTCAGGTAGTGTAGAATCAAGTTTGTTCAAATCATGACCCCCGGGGCTAGGGTGGGGCCAAATTGGCCGACCAAAGTTTTAAAAAGGAATATATAGGAAAAATCTTTTAAAATCTTCTTCTTAAGAACCACTGGGCCAGGAAAAATGAAACTCATGTGGAATCATCATCAGGTAGTGTAGATTCAAGTTTGTTCAAATCATGACCCCCGGGGATAGGGTGGGGCCAAAATGGCCGACCAAAGTTTTACATAGGAATATATAGGAAAAATCTTTAAAAATCTTCTTCTCAAGAACCACTGGGCCAGGAAAGATGAAACTCATGTGGAATCATCCTCAGGTAGTGTAGATTCAAGTTTGTTCAAATCATGACCCCCGGGCTAGGGTGGGGCCAAAATGGCCGACCAAAGTTACATAGAAATGCATAGGACAAATCTTTTAAAATCTTCTTCTTCTTCTTAAGAACCACTGGGCCAGGAAAGATGAAACTAATGTGGAATCATCCTCAGGTAGTGTGGATTCAAGTTTGTTCAAATCATGACCCCTTTGAGAAAGGAAATATGAAACTGAAATGAAATTATCCTTAGGTAGTGTAGATTAAAGTTTGTTCAAATCATGACCCCTGGGGCTAGGGTGGGGCCAAAATGACTGACCAAAATTTTACATAGGAATATATAGAAAAAATCTTTAAAAATCTTCTTCTGAAGAACCACTATGCCAGGAAAGATGAAACTCATATGAAATCATCCTCAGGTATTGTAGATTCAAGTTTGTTTAAATCATGACATCCGGGGCTAGGATGGGGCCAAAATGTCTGACCAAAGTTTTACATAGGAATATATAGGAAAAATCTTTAAAAATCTTCT
Organism: Saccostrea glomerata; assembly: GCA_003671525.1. NCBI lineage: Eukaryota > Metazoa > Mollusca > Bivalvia > Ostreida > Ostreidae > Saccostrea > Saccostrea glomerata. Next base: position 1,473,259 of record PRKT01000046.1, read on the forward strand.
TCTCAAGAACCTTTGGGCCAGGAAAGACGAAACTTATGTGGAATCATCCTCAGTTAGTGAAGATTCAAGCTTGTTCAAATCATGACCTCTGGGGCTAGTTTTGGGCCCAAAATGGCTGACCAAATTTGTACATAAGGATATATAGGGAAACCTTTAAAATCTTCTTTTCAAGTACTTCAAAGCCATGATTAGTGATATTTTTCTATTTATATGGAATCATCCTCCCCGGTTAACTTTCAGTTTTGATCTGGTATGTGCTTTTTCCTAGTAGATGTGCTCAGGTGAGCGATGTGGCCCTTGGGCCTCTTGTTTTAAATAATTTATTTGAATTTTAAAAAGCAGCACTCTATTTTACTTGTAATGTCTTGTGTTTTAGGTGGTGTAATCGTCATAGCTGTCAACTCCTTGTTGTATCTGAATCAGAGCGTACCTCCCTATGGAGTCTCACTTAACAGCATCTCACAGCAGAGTACCCTCTTCCCACTGCGTAAGTCTATTTTCTGGTTAACATTTACATTGAATGATTACTTACTGGTTAAAGTAAAGAATGTCATTTCAAGTCTATTGTAGATTGAAGAAAAAGATGTAAATCTTGCATTACAGTTTAAAAGAAAATTATGTAATAAAAATGAAAATGTTTTTTAGTTATCAATGTACATTGTACATGTATATTGTAATATGTAATTGTCAAAGAATGATTTATCCCACAGGTATTCAGGAAGGAGTAAGGATAGCCCTGGACTGCTGTCAAGCTGCCTTTATGTCATATGACAAGATTGTACTGTCACTAAAAGGAGGAGAATTGTATGTACACATACATGTATTTGTATGATTAAATCAAATTATGATAAATACAGACATGTACTTTGCAAAGAAATACATAAATAAATGTATGTATCATTTTAATAGTGTAGATTCAAGGTTATCTGTACGAAACACAAATGCCTTTGTACGCAGCACAGTTAAGGTTACAAATGGAAATATCCGCGATTTTTTAAGATAAAAAATACATACTTTATTAGGATGGGCGATTCTTTTTAAGAAATTCACAAATATAAAAAATATGTAATGTGGTTTTAATCTACATGTTGGGGACATTTAGATTTTTTATTTAGACTTGTCATATGATGTCGACGTCACATGACTTTGGCAATTATACTTGCAGTTTAGAGGTCATCTATAAATTTTAATATTGCAAGGGCATAACCAAGTTAAAAATCTTAATTTATTTTATAATCCTTTTCAACACTATATGTAGTTTGTGAAAAGTGCTGCGAACCTATATAGATTCTTTATTTTAATTGGTAAAATTTAATTTGTTGGTCGGCATGTTGATTATTTTGCTGGTCAACTTCATTAAATATAGCTATGATTAATTTATTTGCAAGATTTCAAGAGGTTCGCAGCACTTTTCAAATATCTTAATGCTTCTTGAGTTTATGTGTAAAATTTTGACAAGATTCATTGAGGGTATGCCCTTGCAATAAATCGATTTATTAGGGCCCTTCCAATACTTTTTCAATGAATCTGCAAACAAACACACGACAGTATCGCTTGTGTGGGGAATGTACGTACAGTTTACAAATAGAATACTAAAATAGACATCGCATCCAAGTTAACGGCTTTTTATTTTACTGCAAATAATATTTTATTTGAGAACACAAGACATTTATTATTGTACAAAATGTGACTTAATCAGCCTCTCACTGTGTACAAACTGCGTCATCTTTGCGAGATGACGTCACATTGACAAGTGCATTGCGATCGATGCATCGTTTATATACTGTTGTGTGGGATTTAACAAACGACAAAACTGCATGTAATAGTAAGTTTGTATGTAGTATACAGCTATCCAGCTGTTTGAAATAGCAAATAATTTCATTTTGTGGTATTTTGAAGACGTTATATTATGTGTGACGTCATAGTAAACATTTCCCGTACAAATTAGGCCCCGCCTCCTTACTGTAACCTTAACTGTGCTGCGTATTGATGTCAGTGATAGATACATGTAAATATATGTACATAAAGATATAGATGTCATATGTAATGCTTTGTTTCCAGGTATGTGTTGACCCTTGTTGTGGACGGAATGAGAAGTGTCCGTAGTTTTAACTTTGACAAGTCAGCTGCCAGTGTACTGACCTCATGTGTAAGTAGAATAGTGATGTAATGATGCAAAGTTTTATCACATTATTGTTCCCACAACAGTTGTTCCCCTTTACAGGTGCATACATGTATGTGTGAAGATGGAGTATTTTAATGATATTAAAGTTTATAGCATTGGTTTTATTTAAAACAAGAGTTTTTCCCCTTTACAGATTTGTATGGTGTGAAGATGGATTTATGTAATGATAGAATGTAAGTATTATTGCTCCTTATAACAGTTTTCTCCCTTTACAGATGTGTATTTGTGAAGATGGATTTCTGTTTCTGGGATCCAGACTGGGGAACTCTCTTCTGTTAAAATACACAGAAAAAGCATCAGAGAGCTTAGAAAACGGAGACACAGAGAAAAAGGTTAGACTTCTATTTATATTAAGTGTGTGGCAAAATACATGTATCTTTAAAATTTGTTATTTTGAGGATGTTTAAATGATATTTTCTATGTTAAGTTTTGGCATTAAGAAACAATTGAACATGGTTCTTTTCTTTTCTGAATTCATTCATTTGTTGATATCAAAATGTCTTTGTAGAGAGATGAAGAGCCAGTTGCCAAGAAAAAGAAAGTTGAGGGTTCAACTGAAATAGGTAAGAGCTTTTTTGTTGATTTGGTATTTCTGGAGTTAAAAAACATTTTATTCATTATTTTGTGGCACATTTGATCTAAGGGGTGTTAAGAAAGTTCGTTCCGGTGTCATATAATATATTGAACCCTGCGATATTTTGAACCCGGGTTCAAAATATCGCTGCGAAATATTGAACCCCCCTATAAAATATTGAACCTGGGGTTCAAAATATTATGGCTATAAAATATTGAGTCCCCCTGCCCTTTTCATTTTATAGGGAGGGGGGTTCCAAATATTATGGCCATAAGATATTGAGTCACCCATGCCCTTATAACTTATGAAGGAGGGGGTTCAAAATATTATGGCCATAAAATATTGAGTCCCCCTGCCCTTTTCATTTTATAGGGAGGGGGGTTCCAAATATTATGGCCATAAAATATTGAGTCCCCCATGCCCTTATAACTTATAAAGGAGGGGGTTCAAAATATTATGGCCATAAAATATTGAGTCCCCCTGTTCCTTTAAGTTTAGAGGGAGGGGGTTCCAAATATTATGGCCATAAAATATTGAGTCCCCCTGCCCTTTTAATTTTATAAGGAGGGGTGTTCAAAATATTATGGCCATAAAATATTGAGTCCCCCTGCTCTTTTAGGTTTAGCCCTCCTGCCCTTTTCATTAAGAGGGAGGGGGGTTCAAATTATTATGGCCATAAAATATTGAGTCCCCCTGCCCTTTTCATTTTATAGGGAGGGGGGTTCCAAATATTATGGCCATAAAATATTGAGTCCCCCTTTTGATTTATGAAACAGGGGTTCAAAATATTATGGCCATAAAATATCGAGTCCCCCTGCCCTTCTAATTTAAGAGGGAGGGGGGTTCAAAATATTATGGCCATAAAATATCGAGTCCCCCATTCCCTTATAACTTATGACGGAGAGGGTTCAAAATATTATGGCCATTAAATATTGAATCCCCCTCCCTCATAACTAAGAAGATCAGGGGGAGTCGATATTTTATGGCCATAATATTTTGAACCCCCTCACTCATAAATTAGAAGGTCAGGGGGGAGTCAATATTTTATGGCCATAATATTTTGAACCCCCCTCCTTCATAAATTAAAAGGGGAGGGGGAGTCGATATTTTATGGCCATAATATTTTGAACCCCCCTCCCTCTAAAATTGAAAGGGCAGGGGGAGTCAATATTTTATGGCCATAATATTTTGAACCCCCTCCCTCATAAACTAAAAGGGACCTGGACTCAATATTTTATGGCCATAATATTTTGAACCCCCCTCTGTCTAAAATTTAAGAGGCAGGGGGACTCAATATTTTATGGCCATAATATTTTGAACCCCCCTCCTTAATAAATTAAAAGGGGAGGGGGAGTCGATATTTTATGGCCATAATATTTTGAACCCCCCTCCCTCTAAAATTGAAAGGGCAGGGGGAGTCAATATTTTATGGCCATAATATTTTGAACCCCCTCCCTTTTGAATGAAAAAGGTGGGGGTTCAATATTTTATAGGGGGGTTCAATATATCGCAGCGAAAAAGTGAACCCGGGTTCAAAATATTATGCGATATATTGAACCCGGGTTCAATATATCGCGGTATCAAAATATTATGCTACACCGGGATGACATATTTTCAAAAATTTCAAATAAGTGCTTAACTAAAAAGATGGATTTTCAAGTCTGACAAAATCACAAGAGTGTGCTTTAGATTTATAGCAAATAATTTCTAGCAGAAAATTATAGGATTTTTCTTCCATATGAAAAAATATATAACATCTTTTAAGCACCCGAATGATAGAAATACTGGCCATTTTGAGTGATTATAAAGGGTAGTTTACTTTTGTTTCTTCATAGCTTATCTTGCATCAGACAAGCTGATCAGCGTAGGTATGAGAACGATATATCACTTTTCAAAAGAATATGTTTGTTATTTTGAAAATATTTCACAGATTTGATTATTTTCGCATAGTATTTGAAAGGATGTTTTGACCTGCGTGCTGAATATATGTTACGAATATGTATCATCCATAATTTTTCTGAACAGACATAATCTGTTTTAATACCTGCCATCTCCTTATTGATTTAACAAAAGACAATTAAAACCTTATCAGTAGCAAGAATGGAGTCTGTAAACAGGAAATATCACAAATTGTAAATATCTTCTCATCGTATTTCTTTTTGAAAATAAAAGAAAAATGTGGAACGGACTTTCTTAACACCCTTTATAAGATTCAGTCTTATACTTGCCTTCCTTTTTCTATGGGAATAACCAACACATCATGATAACAATCTGTTTCTTGTTTGCAGCCTCTGATGTCTCCCAGATAGAGAATCTGTATGACCTGGAGGTATATGGCCACGCCGAGAATCCAACAAGTACCACCATCACCAGCTTTATATTTGAGGTCAGTAGTCTTTATCTTGTAATAACCTTTGTACTTTAAGTTACAGTAAATCCTTGTTTTTCTGTTACTCAGTTGAACTGAAAAAATACACTTTGAGATGTCTGAGGATTTAAGGTATTCCTGGTAGTTGGTAAAATATTAAAAGAATAGGGGGAGTGGGACTTCAATATCACTTCAACATATCCATGCTATGCTAGATTCCAGTTTTGAAATTAATGGAGTTAAACTTGTTTTCAATTGTGGATCTCTATGACTGATAATGTTGAAAATTCTTCATGTTAATACCCAGGTGTGTGATAACATTTGGAACATTGGTCCCTGTGGTAACATTGTGATGGGGGAGCCGGCCTTTCTGTCTGAGGAGTTCAGTAGTTGTATTGACCCTGACATTGAGATGGTGATGACCTCAGGTCACGGGAAGAACGGAGCTCTGTCTGTCGTCCAGCGCAGTATCCGTCCACAGGTGGTCACGACATTTGAATTACCAGGTTGTTTGGACATGTGGACAGTAAAAAGTATTGTACTGGGGGAACAAAAGGTAGTTATGTTTAGTTATATACAATGTTCAAATAGTTATTTGCATTATCACACTAATTTTTTAAAGTGAAGAAATATTCAAAAAGAAGAAGAAAAAAGTGTTTTTTTGTTGTAAAGCTGAATGTAATGAAGGAGATATAATTCTTAAAGTTCAAAAGAAATGGTATAAGATTGATATTAAAACCTGAAAAAAAAAATTTCACTCTGTAATTGAAGATTACATGTCAATAATCTTTCTACAAATATTCTGACCCTTACATTGTAGGAAGACAAGGACACCTCAGAAGAGGAGGGGTCAGGCAGTAACATAGAGGGGGGTCACTCCTTCCTCATCCTCAGTCGGAGTGACTCCAGCATGGTACAGTTATAAGTCATGCAGGCTTTTCTTCCTTCAAGTTATTGCATTTAAACAATTTAATGGTGAATCAAGGTCAAAGTTTATTTTTAAATTTATTTTAAATTTTGATTTTGATTTTGATTTGTTTAAACTTTTCTCATTTAGTTTGTAAGTTTGTATGCAGGTTTATAATAACATCTGGTAATTTTTTCTAAACAGATTTTGGAGACTGGTCAGGAGATGAATGAACTTGACCACAGTGGTTTCAGCACTCAGACCACCACTATCTATGCTGGGAATATTGGAGGGGACCGGTATATCCTGCAGGTTTCCGACACAGGTCTTAGGCTGCTAGAGGGAGGTGAGAAAGTAGTCCAAGTAACAGAACATGTGTATCAGTAAACATCAGATGCATAAAAGACATGTACAATTAGATGTAGATGTATTTATAAAAACAAAATTTTGAAGAAATGAAAATTAAACTGAATAAAAACTAAATTAGAAAAATATATATAAATAGCATACATGTATTAATTTTAATTGATGTAAAATTTTATAAAAAATATTTTTAAACTGAGTTAGCCTCATGTAAGAGCATTGTGTAACTTACTGACAACTTCCTTTACGCAGTGAGGCAAATTCAGCATATCCCATTGGACACAGGCTCCCCCGTCATCCAGTGTTCAGTGGCCGATCCTTACATTGTGTTACTGACACAGGAGGGACAGATTCTGATGTTCACCCTCAGGACTGAGGCTGTGGGACTGGGGGTCCGTCTGGTGGTGGGGAGGCCATCCATTTCTCAGGTAAGTCACAGGTGTTACTGTTAGTAATCTTGTGTAAGTATAGTTGTTGCATAGTACCAATAATTGTAAGTTATGCAGGTAGTAGATAATTTTTGATGGGCTATATATACCGAGACAAACTACATGCACATATAAGGTTATAAGTTTGATGGCTATAACTGAAATTAATTGAATATAAATGAACGTTTTGGCATGGACATCACTGAAGAGACATAATATGTCGAAATGCACATCTGGTGCATCAAAATTGGTGCTGTATTTTCTATACATGTATGAAAGTAAACATTGCAAGGTAGTATAGTTGATAGGTGAGCATTAAATCTGTGAGTGTTGATTTCAGCATTCTCGAGTGGAGGTCATCAGTGCCTATAAGGACGTGAGTGGCCTGTTTACTTGTATGAACCAGGTGGACGAAGTACAGACCACACCTGATACAAAGGCAGCAAAAACAGTGGCCGAGAGGTCATTTAGCATCGATGCCAAGTAAGACTTTACTTAACATTTAAATACAGAACATTTATTTATTGGATAAAACTGTCCAGTTGCTGCATGTGAAGTCGAAGGAACACCTTTAGGGATGTAAATCCAGACCTAATCTTATCATAAACATTTTCACTTCCTCAATTGAATGGTGAATCATGTGACTTTGCTGAAATGCTAAATTATTATAATTGTTTCAATTTTCTTTTGTAGAACAGCAGATGAGGAGGATGAGTTATTATATGGAGACAGTGAGGCCCCTGTATTCCAGAGCTCTGCCAACACCAGTCAATCAATGGAGACAGACAGGTAGGCTGTAATGCTACTGACAGTTTCATTGGCTGAAGATTTTTGTCAATTCTTATATGTGCAAATTGAATGTACAGTTTTGATTATCATGCAAATGGTACATGTATCTTTATTCAATTTTGTTTATTTCCTTCTCATTCCAACATTTAAATTTGATTATTAGTATCATATAATTCTTAATAAACATAAGAAGTTAAGTAAATGCTTACTGTGTATGTTTATTTATATTTTAGTCCTACAAAAGAGAAGAAAAACACAGTGTCTAAGCCCACTTACTGGCTTCTGTTGTGTAGAGAGAATGGGGTGCTGGAGGTAAGTTACAAATAAAAAATATTGTGCTTATCATGTGAGGTACATGTACAATGTTTAAGTGTTCTGATCCATGTTTATTCAGTAAAAACAGGTAATGTGTCACTGTGGCCCATGCAAGTTCACACTTTGAGAACACATTTATTTACTTTTTTCAATGCAGATTTACAGTATGCCTGACTACAAAATGGTGTACTATGTTAAGAATTTCCCCATGGGTCAGAAACTCTTGGTAGACTCTGTACAAGTCACAAAAGAGACGAGGTATGTTTAGGGGTTTTGCCCGTTATTTTCTAGCTTTTCCTTTGAATTTCAAAAATCTTATTCAAATCATCCATATTATTCTTTGTATGTCGAGGTAATAACTTCTGTTAAGAATAAAATGCATATTTATGCAAGTCTATTCATTAATTAAGTTGATAACTCATTCATGGATATATTCCTTTTAATCCTTTCTGTACGTGTAGCTCACTTGGAGAGCGCCAGGAGAAGATGAATGCTGAGTGTCCCTCCCTGAAGGAGCTACTGATGGTGGGGCTCGGATATAAAGATTCCCGCCCACATCTATTGGTAAGGAACATCAAAAATAAAACTTCAAAAAATGATAAACAATGTAACTTCTGATAATATTTTAGATTAAATATCCATTCCTATGCTCTTTACAGAGCTATAATCATTGTCGGAACCCACGGGGTTTTCTCTCCATTACACTGCATTTAATTGCAGTGTAACGGAGAGAAAACCCGTGGGTTCCGACAATGAGCTATAATAGATATTTTCTCACATAAGCCAAAAACTTTTTCAAAAAAGTAATAATATTATGTGAGGTGAATTTCAGATTGTTTTTAAAATACTGATTTGTTGGATTCCAGGGATATGTTGAAAAATGTTATCAATGGTACCAACTAAAATACAAGTCTTAAGTTTTCTAGAACCTCAAATATTTTTAATTTTTTTTATCAAGTTGAGATGACATGTTGAATTATGATTAACTTAAAAAATTAAACAGAAATGGAAATTAAAATTTTCAATTCTTTGTTTTGACTAGAGTGATAAAACATTACATTAAAAAGAATTTTGTAAATTTACTTTCAGGCCCGGGTTGAAGATGACCTCTACATATATGAGGCATTCAGCTACCCACAGTCCACCATAGACAATCACCTGAAGTTACGATTCAAAAAAATCCAACACGATCTCATCCTTCGGGAAAAACGCACAAAAAGTAAGAAGAAAGATCCTGAGGAGTTCCGAAAGGATGAGAAAAAAGTGGGGAAAATGAGATATTTTAAAGACGTAGCAGGATATAGTGGTGTGTTTATCTGTGGGGCCTACCCCCACTGGATATTTGTCACCTCCCGTGGAAGTCTTCGGATCCACCCCATGGGAATTGATGGTCCAGTCTGGTGCTTCTCTGAATTCCATAACGTCAATTGTCCTCATGGATTCTTATACTTCAACAAAATGGTAATGTGATTTGCATCATATTTTTCAACAATTCAATTGGCACATTTATAAAGGATATTGTTTTATAAATGAGGTATATGTACTTCAGTAAAGGCATTTTTTTTCAACAATTCGTATAATTCAGTAAAAAGAAAATTGCTTGATGTACAAGATACTTCAGTGAAGGCAGATTTTGAAATTATGTTTTGTATTTATGTGCGTTTCAGGGAGAGCTCAGAATCAGTGTCCTGCCCACTCACTTGACTTATGATGCCCCCTGGCCAGTCCGTAAGGTCCCCCTGAGATGTACCCCACACTTTGTGGCCTACCACTTTGAGAGTAAGGTAAGACCTCATCTTTGTAGGCAAAAGGTACATGAATGTCAAAGTTGTGGGGAAAAATGCTATAGAAGAGCCTTGATATTGAAAATGAATATTTTTTCTCGTGAACAAGGTTTATTTGTTTTGAAATGTACTTAATTAATGTAATGTATTGTAGATCTATGCAGTGGTGACAAGCCTCCCAGAAATCTGTAATAAACTTCCAAAGACGACCACAGAAGAAAGAGAATGGGACGTAATAGAGAAAGGTAACAGAAAGGTCATCTCTACAGAGAATACTGTATAGGGGATTAATTTCACGGGTTGTAATTTTCACGTTTTTCTCTCATCTGACACGATCGCGGTTTCTTGAATTCGCGGAATTGGTATATAAAATAAAAGTTACCTCCCTTGCCTATATTCGTTTAATCCATACCATAGCTACATGTAAACGACATTCTTCAGCGACTTCATGAACAACAGGGTAGTTTTATATAAAAATGATAGATTTAATTAATAATTAATTAAAACAAATGCTGTAATTAAAAGTCCTACACTATAAACGTCAAATGACTTTCCTATATGCTATTACGATGAGTGCATGTGCACTCAACATCTTCAATACAACGCTGCGAAAAACCACTGGACGGAAGTAAATGTGTTTGTGTTAAGTTCGCCGAAATAATATCTTCAACATCTTCAGTAAGTTCGATATTTATTTGAATGATTTTTTAAAACAAAAATGTTGATAAAAACTAACATACATGATTATGCAGGTAACAAATACACGTGGTAAAATTAGTTACGCACGGGTAATCAAAACCCATGGCCCACGTGTTTTGATTGATGAAACATGTAGCGATGGCCATTAAAACAGCTTTAGAACAAACACGAGTTATTATCTGCTGATTTGAATTAAAGTAAAGCGTAATAATTAAAATAATTAAATGAAGAGTACTACTCGTAATTACGGAAACGACCATGTACTCCATGTACATGTATATCAACCTGTCGTAGTCAACCTATCGTAGTCTATTCTCAAATTTCCAAATTAAACATGGAGATTTTTGAGAATTTATTCACTGTTTCTTGAATTCACGGATTTATTAACACCGTGAATATAGCGAATATTAACACCGCGAGTTATTTTCCCCCTATACAGTAGTCATTTGTGACAGGGTCAAAGTTGAACTGCTTAGACAGAAGTTGGGTTTTATGGTTATTGTTTATTAATGTTCCTATGGTGAGTTTGGCTTTTTCAAGTGTTTGATTTCGAAGAAATCAATTGTGATAACAACTTAACTCAGTCACTACCACTTGATGAGATACTTACTGGATAATGCTGAAAATATTTTAAAATATCAACTTTCTGATCTGAGACAGAGCTAGATGAACATTTTAATTGTTATATAACTTGATCTTGTAGATGAGAGATTCATTCACCCCAACATTCCACGTTTTACATTACAACTCTACAGTCCCACATCATGGGAAGTTGTTCCAAACACAAAGTAAGGCAAAAGTTACAAATACATGTAAAATATACTAGTATAAAAACATAGTGACATACTGAGTACGAAATTTCTATATTTGAAATAAGAAATCTTTATTTCCAAATACTGTAATAAGCATGATGGAGTTTTTAAAGAAAAAATATCTATAAAAAGCTGGAGTGACAGCAAAAAAATTACTTGGTAAACAATAGTTTACTTTATACTAAGAGATCAGTAGACTTAAGCTTACCTTGTTAAAATGTTTATCATTATACACTCTAAATATTTACTATATTGATACTTTTGGGATTACTCATTTACTCTATATTTTTCTCCAGAATTGATTGTGAAGAGTGGGAACATGTAATTTGTATGAAAACCATTCGTTTGAGATCTGAAGAAACCTTGTCAGGGTTCAAGTCCTACATCGTCATGGGAACAAATCTGTCACTTGGGGAAGAATGCACTTCCAGAGGAAGGGTAAGAATGTTCATTTCAAATTGCAAATTTCTTATGATCAGCTTTGATATTCTTTGCATTTATCATGCAGAAATATGATAAGTTAAATGGTCATTTATTGTGCAGGTGATCATAGCAGATATCATAGAAGTTGTGCCTGAGCCAGGCATGCCTCTAACTAAACATAAAATAAAGGTGAGTTCCTTTGAGTTCATAAACAAAGATTTTTAGCATAGTCTGATATTACCCGATCTGCGTGTATTATGATCACGAAAAAGAGCAAAAAACTTTTTTTTAATTAAGTAAGTTACCATTTTCTTTACATGCTTGTAAAATATTTTTTCTTTGTAGACTGTTTATGAAAAAGAACAGAAGGGGCCAGTGACTGCAATAGCAGATATCAATGGTCTTTTGATCACAGCTATAGGGCAAAAGGTACATACATGTTTATCAAAATGTGTACTCACAAAATAGACGTGTACACATTCATGTATAATTCTACCGAAACAAACAGTTCATTACTTTTAAAAAAAAACAGGAGGAGAAAACAAAGCAGTATTTGATAAAAATAATTTTGAAAGGTCTTCAGGAAACTGATATTAAAGTGCATATGTACATTTACCTTAACAGTCTCATAATTACTCATATACACTTTACAGTTTTCATTTTGTTATTTTCAGTTATACATATGGCAGCTAAAAGACAATGATCTGATGGGGGTGGCCTTCATTGACACCCAGATCTACATCCATACACTAGTCACCATTAAACATATCATCCTGGCGGGGGATATTCTCAAAAGCATTTCTGTCTACCAGTACCAGGAGGAGTACAAAGTCCTCTCCATTGTCAGCAGGGTAGGTGTCAAAGGAGGATGTTTTAAGTGATGTCTGTAGTGAAATATTAGATATTTTAATAGAGAAAGAGTCACTGGTATTTGATTTGGGTGCACTGTTGGCATCTATGGAAATTGAAAATCTTTTCCAAATAAATAAATAAGTAAAGGATGCAAACTTTCTTTGTTAAAGAATTACAGTTTCAAATTGACTACTGGTAGTTTTATTAAATAGCAAGCTTGAAAGAATAAAACTGAATATTATACATGTACATGCAAATGGAAAATTTTGCTTCTTTTATCGTTCTTGTGAGGGGTCAAATCAAAGAAATCTCCAAAAGACAAATGTTTCTGCTTTCAAGACAAATTTAACTTTATATTTAAATGTTACATGTTCACCAACAAAGTTCTGAAAATTGTACTACAAACTCTCTATAAAGTGATTGATGCCTTTTTAACATGCTATAATAGACTACTTTTATATGTGCGTGAAAGAGTTTATAATGTCTCTTATATTACAGGATCCTAGACCTTTAGAGGTATATACAACAGATTTTCTGATTGACAACACACATCTGTGCTTTGTGGGTAAGTACTCCCATATTTCCAAGGGGGCAATAAAAGAAGTATTTTGTAAGTTGAAGTGAAGGCAACTACATGTGTCCTATTCTATTTTTAGAATACTTACAATCTAATATTTTTAAAGAAGGGAAAAAGTAGAGAAAGATCTCGGAATAAAACAAATCAACATTGTTTTTTTAAACATTATGAAAGGCAAATTTTATTCAACTTTGCAATTCCACATGATTGTCACATTGTTTCTAATACTGCTAATAAAATGTCACATGTTTATTTTCCTGTTACAGTGGCTGACAGAATGAAGAATCTTGTTGTGTATGCTTATCAACCAGAAGGTAATATATAGAGTTATCCAATACAGTTCTAATGTGTAAAATATGTTTAAGAACACCTTGTACATATCATACAGCCTCAATCTGCAGAATTTTAAAATATTCTCGTATTTCAATCTATCAGTTTTTTTTCAATAATGTAACACATGTTCATTTATCTAAATATGGTTACTGCTTCAAAATACAGGAATGTGGTTTATGAAACAAGAAGCATTTGCAAAGGACTGATGTGTATTGTAGCTTGAGCACAATTTTAGCTCATTAACCCAGAAATTCCCTGCATTTTAAATACCGGTACTAGTACATACAAATAAATGTTTTAGTGTAATAATTATGTAGTGGAATTCTCAATTTACAGCCAGGGAGAGCCATGGAGGTCAGAGATTGATTCGTAAGGCAGACTTTAATTCTGGTTCCCACATCAACAGTATGTTCCGGGTCCGATGTAAACTCTACGATCCGTCCTCAGATAAACGAATGACGGGGGCTTCTGAGAAGAGACACATCACTTATTTTGGTAGGTTCTCTTAGTTCTTGAGTAAAGAAAAAAGCCAGAAAACAAAATATTCTGAACATGAGTTTTTGATAAACAATTTGTACAAATAAGAGAAATAATGTCCACCGATTCTTTTTTTTCTGAAACCTTTTTTTTTTTTTTAGAAAAGCATTCATCATGGTATAAATTGACCATTTACTGTAAACCAACTTTTATTCGCGACGACTTTATTTCGCGATTAACCGGGGATAAACTAGTCCGCGACGATTAATTTTCGCGATCAAGCCTATTTTGGATCTGTTGTTAATAGAGACATATACCTTAAGGACCGGTTCGCGGCGAGAAATATTCGCGGAGACGGACCTCTCGCGAACATCGCGAAAATTTCTCGCACGCGAATAAAAGTTGGTTTACAGTATCCTTACTGTGAAGCATATAAATTTCTTGTGCCAGAATTTTTAGAACACATGAAGCATTGCATTCATTCCCTTGATGAGTACTGCATCTATTCTCTATAGATGTTAAGTTGATTTTATTTTTGATACCATGGGCAAAAACTTAATTTTCATGGACAAACATCCATCATCTTCCTCACCTTCCCTATCCAAGGGGGACAATCCACTCCTCTTTTCTCTTGAAGAAGAGTAGCAGATTGCCACTCTTCAGTCTTGGCTATCAAAGATGGACATCTATGTGAAATAACCAGTTCTTAGATTTCTTTGAATTTAATTGTAATTTTAAGTGTTTTGTCTGCTTTACAGCAACACTGGATGGCAGCTTAGGTTTTATCTTACCACTATCTGAGAAAGTGTACAGAAGATTGTTCATGTTACAAAACGCTCTGGTCACCCACATACCTCATGTGGCAGGCCTCAATCCACGAACATATAGGTAAATTTTGTATGTCAACAATTGCTTTGGATGTTTAGTTCACTTTATAAAGCTACATGTACCTTAAAACTACATGTACAATGTAAAATTTTTATTGGCATTTTTTCAATAGATGCATATTTTACACATATTAACTTGGGATTTAACTTTTCTTAATTGATGAGGATTATTTGCAAATACTGCTTGTACATTTACAGTGTATTTTGTGCAATGTGATATGTTCAATTAATTTTTTTTCAAAGTCAATTTATTGAATATCACGAACATATACATGTACACTAGTATTTTTTATGCATTTATTAGTAGAATGTGTGGGGGGTTTTTTGTGCACAGTATGATGCTTTTCTCCTCTTTTCATTATAGACATGTTGTTTCAACATTTCCTGAACTCAGAAATCCCCAGAAGAATATTCTTGATGGAGAGCTCTTATGGAAATATACAAACTTAAGTATTATGGAGAAAATAGAGATAGCCAAACGACTGGGTACATCAAATGAACAGGTCAGTAGGAAAAGTCCTAAGATGACAATTAATTAAATTAGCATTACTGGTCACAATTAATAGATGAGAAGATAATTATTTTGATTCTACTACAATTTGTGCATTTTACTTGATGCTAAATTCTTATTTTATTTGAGTGTTTGGTATTACTAAATGCTTCTTACTGATATATGATTTTCAAACATTAATAATCTGCCTTTAAGTTTGTAAGTTTAGATAAATAATTGAATAATTTCAGATCATGGACGATTTAATGGAAATTGACCGACTCACTGCCCATTTCTGATTCTACAAACCCAGGATCAAAAAAGTGAAAGTGACTAGAATTTCTGATACATTTTTGAATGGACCATCTTGCTTTGATACAAAGCACATGAACTGGTTTAAGAAGTAGAAAAGTGTTGTGATATGTTTTGAATATTTTCAAACTGAAAGAGCCTAGCTCTACAATATATTCAAATCCATCAAAATAGAAAGGAGAGTTTCAAAAAAAGAGATGGACTCTGAAAAGTCATTTACACATAAAAGCATGTACATTAAGGAATAAAGATTCCATCTTCATTTATTGTTTATGAATAATTGTCTTTGTTGAATGGTAATAAAACAACTTATAACAGAAAATGATTTTTTTTCTCTAGTTGCAAGATCCTATCTTTTATACCAGAAGAGCTTATGCTATAGTAAAGTATCTGTCATCCTTCTGTCTGTAGACAAATTTTCAAAATGCAAATCCTCCTACAGTTTAAAAAAAAATTGGCTCACAACTCACAAGCAGACTACACTAATATACATTATCCTCTTTATCAGTTTTGGATTTCAATGGTGTTTCCATGGTTATTGAAATATAAATTTCTGTGAACTACTCCTCCTACATGTCCAAATGAGAGGAAAAGGGATGGGGGGTAGTACATCTACCAGTCAATGTCAGATTATGTATTGTCTTTCCAGTTGTGGTCTTATTTATTTTCAACAATTTCGAGACCAGTTTATTTATCTGCAGCAACCCCCCCCCCCCCCTTCAGAATAATGTTATCGTCTCCTTTTCTCTCCCGAAAATGGCCTAAAATTGTGAAATTTTAGATCTGTGAGCATATGACTTAACTATAAAGTTTTAAGAAGCAGTACATAGAAAAGATTAACGTTTGTTCATATCATCACCTCCAGGGGTATATGTAAGGTGTGGCCATAATGATCTCTCAGAGCTTAATCTCAGATCAAGAACAGCAAAGCCATGTTTTTTAAAAGTCAAATATTTACATACGTTGTGTTTTCTACTAAGCTTACTGTGAAATTGATTTGAAAGTCATTTTTGTGTAAATATACACGGAAAAACGTGCGTTGACGTGACGTCACAATGAGGCTGCAGCGACGTTAGTAAAAATGCAGCGATATAGGGCAGCGAGAAATTAAAATATTGAGTATATTTTAAGTGCTTCCGAACATATAAAATGTAAATATAAGAAATGTTTTTAAGTTTTGTGTGAATTATTGGTGTGTGAATCACACAGACTTGCACGTAGGCATATTTTTCATGAAGCGCTAGCGCGCTTCATGAAATATGCATACATGACAAGTCTGTGTCATTCACACACCAATAAATGAATACGGAAGTATCAGCAGGTAGTGTAGAATCAATGTGGTTTTCATCATCACCACCAGTATTTTCGGTAGTAATTTAAACAAGAGGCCCAGGGGCCACATCGCTCACCTGAGCACATTGGTTAGGAAAAATCACATATCAGATCAGAACTGAAAGTTTACTGAGGTGGGGGGGGGGGCTTCAATTTTAATACTATTTGAGAATGCCTTCATATCTACACAACATATGACTTTGCTGTTATTGATAAAAAGATTTCTTTTTTAAACATTTTGTTCATATATATTACTTGTAATAATTTGAATTTGATTCCCCATTGTTTCCTTCCCTATCCAACATGTAAAGGGCCATGATTTGAAGAAATTTAAATCTTCAATACATGAGGATGCTTACATGCCAATATGACTAAACATAGCTTTTCAGTTCTTGGGATTTTTACCTTTATTTTTCTATGTAAAACTTTGATCGACCATTGTGGCCACACCCTACCCTTGGGGGTTATGATTTGAACAAATTTAATTCTACACTACCTGAGAATGCTTCCATATAAATACTAGTACCACTAATCATGGCTTTGCTATTCTTGACAGGGGCGTAGTATCAGGGGGGGCCAGGGGGGGCCAGGCCCCCCCACTTTTTCTCCCGACATTACCTTTACTATAGATAGCTTTTTTCGAACTTTGTGCCGCCGGGCGCATAGTGTTTCACAAACACATCTTGTTTTTCTTTTTGCTTGTCAACTTTTTCAGGTAAGTAAAAAAATTTTTTGCTCAGGTTGGCCCCCCCACTTCCAAAAACGATGCTACGCGCCTGCTTGATAAGAGAACTTTTTAAATATATTTTAATGTAAAACTTGGATCCCCCATTGTGGCCCCAACCTATCCCTGGGGGTTGTGATTTGAACAAACTAGAATCTACACTACCTGAGGATGATTCCAAATAAATATCTCTAATCATGCCTTGAAATACTTAAGAAGATGATTTTAAAAATTTCCCTATTATTCCTATGTAAAATTTTGATCAGCCATTTTAGCCCCAACCTACCCCCAGGGGTCATAATTTGAACAAACTAGAATATACACTACCCGAGGATAACTTCACATGAGTTTCATCATTCCTGGCATAGTTGTTCTTGAGGAGAAGATTTTTAAATATTTTTCTCAATTTATATTCCTATGTAAAACTTTGATCGGCCATTTTGGCCCCACCCTACCCCCAGGGGTCATGATTTGAACAAACTTTAATCTACACTACCCGAGGATGATTCCACATCGGTAAGTTTCATCTTTCCTGGCCCAGTGGTTCTTGGGAAGAAGATTTTTAAAAGATTTTTCCTATGTATTTTTATGTAAAACTTTGATCGGTCATTTTGGCCCCATCCTACCCCCGGGGTCATGATTTGAACAAAATTGAATCTACACTACCTGAGGATGGTTCCACATGAGTTTCATCTTTCCTGGCCCAGTGGTTCTTGAGAAGAAGATTTTTTAAAAATGCCATTAATTTTTCCCTAATTCATGATTATCTCCCCTTGGAAAAAGGCGTGGCCCTTCATTTGAACAAATTTGAATCCCCTTCACCCAAGGATACTCTGTGCCAAGTTTGGTTGAAATTGGCCCAGTGGTTCTTGAGAAGAAGATGGAAACGTGAAAAGTTTACGGCGACGACGACAACGACAACAACGACTACAACGACAACGACAGACAACGGACAAATTTTGATCAGAAAAACTCACTTGAGCCTCCGGCTCAGGTGAGCTAAAAAGCATATTTCCCCGCATCAGACTTGAATTTCGTCGCACTATCTTAACATAGAATGCGGAAGAAACCAGGCAAGAGCAGAGATGATAGAATATGCGATGTTTGTGATAGTCATCAAATAGAAGATGAATTTCATTTCTCCTTTGCATGGAATTTCATCAGAGTGTTTATCTTTCAAACCCTGGCCATATTTGGCATGAGTAACCACGGTAAAAAATAAGTCAAACGGCGTGTGCATGCGCAAGTGAGAGGAATACAACAGTAAGTTGACTGGCTCAAAAAAACAAAGTGAGGAATTGTTTTCTTTCAAATTTCGTATGAATGTAATGATTATAATCGTCTACTGTATAAATGGCTGTTTTTGTGGTTACTAAGTAAGGTGGCGATTTAAGAGATGGCAGGACGAATAACCCGCTCATAACATGGCTATTTTTTTCGTTAGCGTCATCGTCACGGTTGATTGAAAACCATTCGAGACCCTCTCCGACATCGGGTAACAAGTTTTATGGGGGAAAATTTACAAAAAACTGCTTAGTAAACCGTTGTTACCTTTTTTATTGATTTGGCAATTCGAAAACAAGACCCCATTGAACTTCCGTAAACTGTATCAAGATTGCAAGAAATTCATAATGTCTCTTTTAAAATAATGAAAAACGATGTGCATACCTCATATGCATCAAATAATGCAACAAGATTTGTTGACAAACTCGTCGTTATCAAAAAGCGTTTTCACTACGTGACGTCATAAATTTTACGGTTGAGTAATTCTGATTACTAATTTTGGTGCACAGTAGCTAAATTTCCCTTCTGACCAATTTTCGTAATTTTCGGTCATGTGGTCAAAATTTTATCGAACATTATGCCACCCTGCGTTTCTTTTTCCTTTCAGTATATATATAATAATTAAGGAATGCAGCTTATTTCAACTTATATATGTTATCCGATATAACATAACTTGGGGGCAGTTTACGCTTTATAAACCGCGAAGAAAGCGTAAACTGCCCCAAGTTATATCGGATAACATAAGTTGAAATAAGCTTCATTCCTTATAATTTAATTTCAGTGTAGATAATGATACAATATTTCCTCCGGAAAAGGGCTCCAAATTCAGCATTATTTTAAAAGTAACGTCAAGCGGAGTAATATGTTTTTGACGTAGGCAAGTTATGTTATACGAAATAGATTAAATCTTTTACCCAATCAAATGACGTGTTACAACTAAAATTAAATTATTGTTTTATAACTTTGAGTTATTATGTACTGTTAAATCCAAAATTATTGTAATTGTATTCTATAAAAAAAATGAGTGGAACTGTGGAATGGTTGCACACGAAGCATTTTTTTGCTGTGAAATGTGTTTTATGGTTTTAAAATTCATTAGGCCATTCCAAGTTTTTTTTTATGTTTAGCGTCCGCGTGCGCCTTGGTTTTTGACACCCCATATGAGGAAAAAAAAACACACACACAGCAACAGGAGTCCTGAAATTGATAAATTAAGTCGAAATTTTGTAAATTTCTCCAAATAATTCTGTACATTAAGTTATATTGGGTGTATTGTAAGCATTTAATCCGTTGTTTTTGCTTAAGAATAGATATTTCTTCTATTAAAGCAGTTTAGTTAGATCAAATCATTTGAAGGATGTCATTTTTATGACTTTTAATCTTGTGTTTTATGATTTGGCTTGTGTGTTTTTTGCGAATAGGTAGATAGGTTTTTGAAAGACGAGTGGACGCAAAACAGAGAAAAAAACATGGAAAGGCCTTATGAATTCTTTCAAGGAATTGAGACTAATAGAGTATAAATATATTCTGAAAGTCAAAGAAAAAAACTGAGCCAATTTTAACATAAAATTAACACTTTCTAGTGGTATCTAAAATTTACATCATATACCCCACTTTTGATGTTCTTGAAGTTTAACATGTTTTTAAGACTTTCTAATAATTTTCTTGTTTATTAGTTTTCAATGCCAGAAAAATCACACTTTGTCAATGCATGAAGGTCAATAAATATTATGCAAAGCAATTTGAAACTTTTCCTTTTTTAAAATAGATTTGGGCCGGAAGACGCAATTTCAGTTTGGGGAAAGGAGAGGGTGTTTTCAGTTTGGGTACTATTAACTACGAAAAATTCCTTGACAAGCCAAAAAAAAAAGGTTTAATATCAAACGTATTTATTGAGCTGTTGAGGGGACACAGGCATAAAGTAGCTTAATTTCTATAGTATTCTATACATCGAGAAATTATTGGGGAGGGGCGGGACTATACATCGGGAAATTATTGGGGAGGGTCCCGCCCCTCCCCTGGACCCCTCCCGGCTCCTACGGCCATGTTTTTTTTTTTAAGAATTTTGTCGAATTCCTTTTTTAATGTATGTTTCTACTGCTACATTAAATGATTTGTATTTTCCCAGAGGCATGCATGGCCAGGACCCGTTATTATAAGTGAGCATTCACTCATACGCTGAAGGCCTAACGGTTAAATTCTCAAAAACTGTAAAGTTAAAACCTATGGTTAGAAGAGTAGAACCATGTAACGAGTAAAGATTATTTGAAGTTTTACAAACAGTACATATTTGAATAAAATACCAAACGAACAATTCAATCCAAAGCAAAAATATAAAATAGAACAACGAGGGAGTCAAGATGCAAGTGCATTTTGGCTAGTATCAACGCAACCTCACAATATCTGCATGAGTAGGAAAAAAATATGTAAAATATAGAATTCAAATAAACTGATTGTTAACAAGGGATAAAGATAGTGAATTTCAATCCCGAAATATATATTAAGTGAAATGAAAAATATTTTGGTAGGCCGTCTCTATGAATTTTTGTCTTAAGTTATCGCCCTTCTAAAATTAAATTATATAATTTTTTAGCACAAATGGTCAATTCTGATAAATTTACTTAAAATAAAAAGATCAAGAATAGACATTTTATAATTTATTTTACAACAACAAAAGAACGTTCTCTTTATTAGGGAAATAGAATTATTTCCATTATTTTCAGTTGTAAATAATTACGAAAAATCGATGTATAATGCATATAAATGGTTTATTTCACACCAGTTAGAAGAAACTGAGTCAGAAAGGCAAAATAAAAAAGAAAGAGAGAGTGAGAATGTGGGGAGACAGAGAGAAAGACACAACGGGAGGGGAGGAGGAGTGAGACGGAGAGATATTGTTAGGGAGAGAAAAGAGGGTGAGAGTGGGCGGTTACTACCCCCATTCTATTCAAACACCTTCTGCCTACTCTCCTAATCACAATTAGCCTCTGACTTTCTCTCTCGCTGTCTTTGAGAGAGGGGGCTAGAGTAGAGAGACAGAGAGAGATCCCAATCTCTCTCCCCACTCATCTATCTTTCAACACTCTCCCAAGGATAGAGAGAGTGGAGTGGGAGAGAGAGAGGGTGTGGGGAGAGAGAGGGAGTGAGAGACAGAGAGAGGGAGTTAGAGTGAGGAGAGAGAGAGAGTGGGGTGAGAGTTAGTGAGAGTGGGGAGAGAGAGAGGAGTGAATATGGGAGAGGGGAAAGAGAGGAGAGAGAGGGGAATGAGTGGGGAGAGAGAGAGAGTGGAGAGAGTATGCGTGGTGAGAGTGGGAGAGAAAATAAATTTATGCAATTTTTTTTATCATATCTTGATAATATCTCGTTTTCTTGATATTTTCACAAGATAAAATCTCGTTTTCACAAGATAATACTTAGTATCTCGTTTTCAAAAGATAATATTCCGTTTTCAAAAGATAATATCTTGTTTTCACAAGACAATAGCTCGTTTTCAGAAGATAATATCTCGTTTTCACAAGATAAGAAGTCGTTTTCACGAGATAATTTTTTTCCTAGTATCTTTAAAAAATATTTATGTGTCCTAAATATACCACCGTAATATAATGATGAATATATTGTATATAATTTGAGAAGTACATAATATATTGTTGTGTGTACTGCATATAATGTTTGAACTACAGCGTATGATGTTAAAAGCACTTCATATAATGATAAAAACACCTCATATAACGACAGATGAAAATAATATTATAACATAATTACAACATATAATGAAAGAAGTATGCATATACATTTAATGGAAGTTGTACACAATATAATGTAAAACATAATTCATGTAATTAAAATAGTACCGAATATGATGAAGGAAACACTGTATATAATGTTTTATCCTCGTATAAGACAGTCCTGGCGTTCCATAAAATTTGGCCATAAAATCTTTGTGTAATACAAAGAACAGTTCAATGGTAATGGATGAATTTTCTTAATACCAGCGCTAAATAGTAAATTATCCATAATTCCAGCTCTTGAAAAAGGGGGGGATGGGGGTGGGTAGACGATATTTTTCATTGAAATCGGACTTTCAAGCATCACCATATTTTGAAATAGTCTTGGGTATGGTTAAATGTTCATTTTTTTTTTCTTATGTTTTAGGCAAATAAATAAAACATAAATATATTAATAAAATATAATGTTTTAGTTGTAAATCGTCATAAATTTGTGAAATAGCAGTCCATTTTACATGTTAAAAGGAATTTTTCTGTCACGGGGGGAAGTCTGAAAAAATATTTTCCGTTTTCCACTGATTAACACAAGCTTTACCAAAATTTTAGGGTTATCTCTCCTTGTTTTCCCAAATAAGGCCACACCAATAAAAATTTTGTTCGTCGGAGCCGCGCGCTCGTATTTAGACAAACCTATACAAATAATATTAATTTAAATTTCCCGCACCATGGAAATTTTTCTTATTTTAATTCTGCGTACTCTGTAAATCAGAAAAAAGATAATTGTCCGCTCAATTTTTGCCTAAAATATATAATAATATTATTATTTAACCGCTTGCCCGCTCGTACTTTTTTACATCAAATGTCCGACGAACAAGAAATTAAACTGGTGTGGCCTAAGTAATGTTTTATGAAAATCCATATAATTATCTATAAAAAGTATTTAAAAAAGTTATCGAATATGTTAACTTTCGAAAATTGGTCTTTTTATACTGCCATTGTGGTTTTCATGATAATTCGCCAACGCGCTTCCTGCAGGTGTCAACTACGAGTACTTCATAGACGGCAGCATTCAGTCTTCATTGCTTTTCCTACAATTGAAAGTAATGTTATAATTAATAATTTTGATGGCTTTGATGACAAATTATACGACATTTATACAAAAAGTTCGTGGATTATGCTTTTTTCCCCTCCATTTGCAATGTTGAATGTCGGTTGGTATACTTATCAAAAATTAGCCCCCCCCCCCTTTTTTTGCAAATATATACATAATATAGGCATTGAAAATTGGACCTTTTTTTGTA
>PRKT01000046.1:1497361-1515356 GCA_003671525.1 Saccostrea glomerata
TTTCAAAAACGTTGCTACG
Source organism: Saccostrea glomerata (assembly GCA_003671525.1). NCBI lineage: Eukaryota > Metazoa > Mollusca > Bivalvia > Ostreida > Ostreidae > Saccostrea > Saccostrea glomerata. The sequence goes on from PRKT01000046.1 coordinate 1,497,381, forward strand.
TGCCTGTTTTAAACAATGTTCCCCTCCACTTACCCAACACAACAACACAATCTACGGAGAAAATTTCTCAGTCTCTTCATTTTCTGAAACATGTAAAGGGAATTTTTTTAAGTGGTAAACATCAGCTGTTAAAAAAAGGATACCAAGTGTGAAATCTGACTTCATGTACGAGGGTTATACAAAAAATTCGTGGACTACTGTCATATCATTTTATTTGACGTCATATATGTTATCTAAATTTGGTAGAAATATTTCAACAATAAATCCAAAGGATTTGTATTAATTGTTTTCTAAATACCACGATTTTTTTTTCAAAACTTATCATATATTTTAAAAATGCAAAAAGCGGATCGCGGAGCAGGTTTAAATTTAGTAACTAAGATATAAACAATACACTAAGTAATGAATGTAGTCATTTTCTCTGTAAAATGGAGCAAAACCGAAAAACAACCTAAACATTCAAAGAATGGAATCGCACAAGGCGACGTCAATCCCCGCTCTGAGAAAAGACATTCCTCAATTCTAAAAGCCCTGGAGCGATATATTTTTTTTTAATATATCATCTTTTACACATTTAATTCTGTATTTCATTATTTTATCAATACTTTATTTTTTTCACTCATGTTAAGATATGTGAAAAAAAGATAAAGCTTCATGACTTCTCTCTTTTGTGCAGGGTTTGACACAAGACTGACCGAGTTAACCACTACGCTACGAAGGAAAAGCGATTTGATAACCCCAAACTGCTGCATCTACATGTACAGTTACTTGTATATATCATTATATCAGATATATACATGTGTGTGTTTATGTTTGTGTATGTTTACTAACCTTTCTTTCAGAACTTTCTTGCATTTTTTTCAGTCAAGTTCGATTTTTTTTATAGAACGTGTTCAGATTCCATTTTTTTGAGAAATGAAATAGATTTCATATTTACGTTTTTATCATTTAAAGACCCAATTTTTTTACCGTACGGTTACCTGAGGAGGGGGAGTGGTCAAAGTAACATTGGTGTTATTTACCTGGAGACCCCCAATACCCAAGATGTCAAAAATCTGTATACACGTAGCATTACACAGGAAGTCTGTGTCTGGTGATCAGGGTCAACATTACGTGTTTTGTGTCTAAATATGAGTGAGACTACTTGAAATAATTGAAATATTTCAATATAAAATTTATTTATAAATACTTTCAGCGATATCTAATGAAGAAAAAAAATATATAAAGAAATGTCGTTTTTATATTTGAAAAAGAAATGACAAATTAAAGAAAAGAACATAGAGTAAAACTACAAAGTAAACATATCTTTTTTTAATTAAACTTATGTAAATATCAAATTAAAAAAAATAAAATATTCCATTCATAGGTAGGCCTATCCGTCGTGTGAACATATACAATGTACCGTACCGCGATAGGAATATTGCCTACGTTCTGATCAACAATAGTGTCGGAAAATATTCAAAATTTCAGGGTGTTCGTGTGTTTAAAATTTATTATTGTTTGCAAGATTTTTTTTTTTTACTTTTAAGAATTGATCTTTGGCTGTATATATTCATTTTAAATTTCGAATATTGGGTATTGACAGATGTTAGGAAATTCGAACTAAAAGTTACAATCTCGGAACTCGGCAGCTGTTTCTGACATTTCAGAATTTTACAACAGGACATGGTATAGATTGTATTCATATATAAGTAGGTAAAACATCGGATAAAGGAATTTTTTATCCGTGCCGTTTGTGCTAAATATCTTTTCCTATTTATCATATATTCCAATTTTAATCGGCAAATAATCTTTCTCAACTTTCTGTGCACGGACAGGTCTAAATTCTACAGCAGATATCTTGGACGACATATCGCCTAAAATACAATATAGCCGTTGAGATTAAAAGCAAATATTTTATGAAGTCATGTTTTATTTATCTTCTCTCAATTGTTTTTAAAATAAAATTTTACCAGGATTCTTTTTTTAACCACCGTGTATACAAGGCGGCTACATGAAAGTGTTTGACGCGTGACCAGGCAATCGTTTTCAGAGGACACAAACTCAGACTATCAGGTAGTACTGGAAGCTTACCTGTCGATCAAATCAGAAGCTATTGTGTTTTTAATGATTGACAGGCGGTAAATTATTGATCTTGAATCAGGTAGATTTTGGGGGCGTTAACATAAAATTGGAAAATGGAGACTTGACCCATTCATGTTCAAAAATTCATTTTTTATGGCTCTAGAAAACCTATTTTCCACCAAATATGCTTAACTGTCAACTTTGAAAAAAGATTGTCAAATGTTAAGTCGTTCAGTAAAATAAAATAATAAAATATTTTGAAGATGACATTAATGAGAACATGATGTTAGAAATAATACCTTTTCCGTTAATATTGAAAATTGAGAAACACATTGTCTCAGAGCGGGGGATTGCCCTCGTCTTGTACGCCATCTTTCAAATTTAGAATTGTTACATCGATTAGTGTTTAGCAACACAAGTACTTGATCCCTGAGCAACAATTGCACTGCAAAAAAGTTTTTAAAAGCTCACAGAACTTGCATTGAATATCTATTATAATGATATATTGAAAAAAAATTAGTCTTTCGAGTTTTCTTTGTTGACACAAGATATATTTTTTTTTTATCGATTTTGCACAATGCAGGCTTTTTAATGCATTGGATATCTATTATTATGATATTGAAATAATCTTGTGAGTTTCGGATTTGATTTAATTGTTAACGCAGTATTTTCATCGATTATGCACAATGCCATACTTGGATAAATGTGTCCGGACCTTCTGACCAATCCGACCCGGAATTGGAAATTTCTACCTCCGAGCCGGACCGGAAGACCCCATACCGTCTGTCGCCCGTACTCACTCGGAACACCTTGTTTTCATGTGATGTAAAATATATTTTGCATTTGATGATAGATTTGAAATTCATTAGATTTTTTTTTGTTGAAATTTGAATAATTTCACATACATTAATTATTCCAATCTTTGGGCTAAATCTAAAGGGGGCCCGATGTTCATCTGCCCTCTTCGAACTGAAAGGCTACAAAAATCAAAAATTCAAATTAACATTAAATAACAAAGTTCCCAAATGAAAGTATTTGGAACCAATTTTTTTAAATTGTGTAAGATTTTTTTTAAAGAAAAAATTCACGTAAGGCAATGTTTTTATAATGCTCTGCATCATTGGAGAAATTTTTATTGTCTTTAGAAAAGCAAGAAAGTCAATTATCGACAGAGGTAACAGATAACAAAGGCGGATCCAGGACCGGCGCGCCGGGCATGCCCCCCCCCCCTTTCACCCGTTTGAAATTTTTGTATGTAAAACTTACATGTCAATTATCTTAAAATAAAGGAAAAACATCTCTTATTTGTACGGATTTTTCAGCTTAGCCCCCGGACCCCCACCACGGCCTTGTCTTAGACCCACTGGGGGCTTCAGTGCAGCCCCAGACCCCCTGCCCTCTACCCTTACAAAATTCCTGGTTCCGCCACAGGATAATGCATATAAAGCGTATCATTGAGTACTAAAAATTTTCCCACCTACTGGATGTTAAACTGAAGCTAGTCAGTTTGATCATGAAAAGTACTTGACTTGTCAAATGCCTGTACGTGTTTGATGATAATTGGTTGTTATTATGAATTTAAAATTACATGTAATTATATTCATATTCCTAATGTACTACTAAAATTATATCGTTAAACTCTTATACTTGTACACACAAGACTAAAATCCCCCCCCCCCCCTTCATCTCCTTCTCATCAGCAAAAGCTTAGACCAGAAGTCTCTGTCGAGACTGTAACTCTATTGGTTTGAACTAATAATAAAGGAAGAGAAAAGCAGCAGTTGGGACTTACAACTTTACAAAAGCAATAAATAGAATAATGATCCTTGATTAGGTCTCTTTTTGTGTCAAGATTGCAATAAGACTACAACTGTAGGAGTAGCTTTTAATAAGACTTTACAGAATTTTCCATTTTAGTTACCATGGCAACATCAATTATCAAAATCAAAAATACAAAACTCATAATTATGTACCTCAGTGTAGTCTACTTGTGTGCCAAGTTATATTATAATCAGATTAAAACTATATTTGGAGTAGCTTTTGAAAGTATTTCACAGAAATTTCTATTTTTAGTAAACAAGGCCACACCTTTCATCGAAATCAAAAACCGATACAAAGAATTATGTATCTTAGTGTAGTCTATTTGTGGGTCAAGTTACATTGAAATCAGACCAAAACTGTATGAGGGGTAGCATTTTAAAAGTATTTCACACTCACAGAAATTTCTATTTTTAGTAACCAAGGCAACACCTTTCATCGAAATCAAAAACGGATACAAAGAGTTATGTATCTTATTGTAGTCTACTTGTGTGCCAAGTTACATTGAAATCAGAGCAAAACTGTAGGAGGGGTAGCATTTTAAAAAATTGTTTACAGACAGACGGACAGCTGGACAGACGGACGGACGACAGAAGCATAACTATCACAGAAGCTCTTCTGATCTCTGACCAGTAAAGCTTAAAACAAGAGGCCCATGCGCCACATCTCGCTCACCTGAGAAGCTTTGACCATTCTGTTCTTTCCCCTTTGTAATACATATTGTGACCCCACCCTACCCTACTGATATAATTTAGACAATTTGAAATGTACACTACCACAAATTCCCCATTGTAAAACTTTGATTCCCCATGGTGGCCCCGCCCTATCCCCGGGGGTCATGATTTGAACAATTTAGAATCTGCACTACCCCAGGATGCTTCCACATAGGTTTCAGCTTTTCCGGCCCAGTGGTTCTTGAGAAGAAGATTTTTAAAGATTTTCCCTATATATTTCTATGTAAAACTTTGATTCCCCATTGTGGCCCTGCCCTATCCCAGGGGGTCATGATTTGAACAAACTTGAATCTACACTACCTGAGGATGCTTCCATATAAATATGATGAATTATGGCCTTGTCATTCTTGAGCAGAAGATTTTTAAAGAATTTTCGTTTATATTTCTATGTAAATCTTTGGTCGGCCATCTTGGCCCTGCCTGACCCCGGGGGTCATGATTTGAACAAACTTGAATCTTCACTACCTGAGGATGCTTCCATATAAATATGATGAACTATGGCTTTGTCATTCTTGAGAAGAAGATTTTTAAAGATTTTCCCTATATATTTCTATGTAAAACTTTGATTCCCAATTGTGGCCCCGCCCTATCCCAGGGGGTCATGATTTGAACAAACTTGATTCTACACTACCTGAGGATGTTTCCCCATTAGTTTCATCTTTCCTGGCACAGTGGTTCTTGAGAATCCTGGCACAGTGGTTCTTGAGAAGAAGATTTTTAAAACATGTCACCAAATTTTTATTGATTCCCAATTATCTCCCCTTGAATGAGGGCATGGCCCTTCATTTGAACAACTTGAATCCCCTTCACCCAAGGATGCTTTGTGGCAAGTTTGGTTGAAATTGGCCCAGCGGTTCTTGAGAAGAAGTCGAAAATGTGAAAAGTTTACAGACAGACAGACGGACAGCTAGACAGCTAGACGGACAAAATGTGATCAGAAAAGCTCACTTGAGCATTCGGCTCAGGTGAGCTTAAAATACTGCATTTTGAAATTCACAGAATTCAATTTAAAACTTGAGGTACTGTGAGCAATGAGCTCACTAAATGATTACACCCTCCCTCCTCTTATGCCCCTTCCTGACCTAACTGGATTCATCATCTAACTTATTTTTTGACTCCTGTTATATTTATGTTTATTATACACATGATTTATTGCATTGTGGGGAATTTTTACTAATCTTTTGTAGGTTGTATATTTTCAGAAATATTAAATTTTGACAGAATAAACTAACTTTGTCAGGGTTTACTTTTGTTCTGTCTAGTGAGATTATGTATTTTAAATTCGGACCTGTGCTTTTCACAATCAAAGTTAGCAAATTGAACAGAGAATGCCAAACAGTATTGAAAGTTGGTAAAAAAAAAATCAAAAAAAAATCAACTACCCTGGTAAAAAGCTTAGACAAGCCTTTTACTTTGACTATTGGAAAGCTCATTTCTAACCCCATCAAACTAAGTATATTTTCTTAAGGGTTTGTTAAGGGGTGGACCAGTAACCCTTGACTTGGGAAATGAGCCTAAGGACCAGGGGGCTTGTTTTTAGGTGGGGCTCTATTAAATATATAGTAAAAAATCAAGAAAATCTTTTAAATTTTTCAAAACCCAATGCCTTGTCTGTATTGTGTATGATAAGAGTGTAATTATTATGAAAAAAAAATGATTCCTTAAAACCTCAATTACTAATAAAATAATTTTATTTTAGATTAAAGCAAATTCACTTAATGTAACAATCAGTTAAAAGTCAACACATACAAATATACATAAATCTCAACAACAAAAAAATTCTGTGTTGCATGTACATACATGTATTTTTGTTTTACATACAACCTTTGGAAAAAATGGACACTAGTATTGATTCAAGTCATGGAGAACAAATCTAACCTGTATTTTTAATAAAACATCAATTGTCAAAGTTAATTATATTTTAATACATGTTAATTCATAAATTGATCATACATGTACAACATTTGAGGACTGTCATACATTTAAATATATATATAAATATGCAAGGACAAGTCTGTATTAATGACAGATACATGTATGTGTACAGGTCAAATTAATTTCTCGTTTATGGGCAAATTAAGATTTGCTACAGAGATCTGATAGACTCTGGTAATTTTTTTCCAATTAAAACTTGTTGCCCGCGAGTGCCATCATCCATTTAGGGAGCCGGACCCAGTTTGGCAGGAGCCCTGCACCAGGAAACTGGTTTACTTGGCGCATGCTTGGAATTGTCCGACCTAAAAGCATAGAAATTTAAGGGTTATACATGTATAATGTATTTTATATCAGTCAGTTATACATGTATATCCTCACCTCCTTAGCAAATAAACCTATTTTGATATATGAAATACATGTACATGTATGTACATGTGAACAATTTTCTTACACCTACATGCATATGTATGTTGAGCAGACCATCTTGATCGTTTATCACTGAGTAATACTGAAACTATTTGTGTTAGGGTTATAGACATATTGTAACATGGGTTCCCTATATATTATTATAAATTATTTCTAAGTGGTATATTAGAACATAATCTAAAAGATCTTACATTAACAAAATAATTTGCATGTTTTGTCTCATGAAAATTACAAAGTTACATGTTTGTCCATGCATTCAACAGCAATGTGTGAATCTAGAATGCAAACAAGAGGCCCACGGGCCTTATAGGTCACTTGAGTATCATGAAACAACTTTCCAAAAATTGAATTTGGTTCGTGTTTTAAACCAGATGCCATGAAATTCACAATTTGAAAGAGGCACCATTGCTTATCATACCGGGTAATTATACACTTAGAATGCTTCCTCTAGTTACTTAATATTCAGAGTTAGATCAGAGTAAGAAAGAGAAAATGTATTTTCACTTTATAACCAGACGTGCACCCCACCCCACAGGAACCATTGACCCTGGGGCCAGATATTTCAAAATTTTGGAAATTTTATCATAAATTTTATTTCATCATAAATGGTTGATTAATACCAAAGAGCAGATTTCAAAGCATTTATTTATCTTCAGACTATGTACTGTTAACACCCATTATTGGCATAATATCTAGGAGCAATGGAAAAGATTTTCAAAGAATTCATGTATTTTCACTATATATTATCATCAGAGCCCCGCTCTAACACCAGAACCCCTGACCCAGGGTCCATGAAATTCACAGTTTTGGAAGAGGCATCCTTCCTCATCATAACTATGTACATGCACATAGTTCATTGGTTTAATACCCAGGTGCAGAAAAGAAGATTTTTTGAAGAAACAATGTATTTTCACTATATAATCAATAAAGCCTTGCCCTAACATCACTTAATTACCCCAACCCAGGGGCCACAGAATTCAAATTTTGGAAGAAACACTCTTGCTCATCATAACTATATACTTACTTACATTTATTTTTTTTACCTTCCTGGAGCAAAGAAGAAGATTTTTGAAGAATTAATGCATTTCCACAATATAATCAATAGAGCCCCGTCATAACACCAGAACCCCTGACCCAGAGGCCATAAATTCACAATTTTTGAAGAGGCACTCTTGGTCATCATAACTTTGTTCTTAGTTAGTTTATTGAATACCCAGGGGCAGAGAAGACGATTTTCAAAGAAATAATGCACTTTTACTATATGATCTTTATAGCCCTGCCCTAACACCAGAACCCCTGACCCAGGGGCCATGAATTTCACAATTTTGGTAGAGGACTCAATGCTGATTACAATCATGTCAACAGTTTGACTGCTTGATGTTCAGGAGTAAAGAAGAAGATTTTTAAAGATTGCATGAATTGTAGTGGTTTTGGCCCCACTTCTCAGGCCCCAGGGGGGCAGGGACCATGAAAATTCAAATTCACAATTTTTGTTCCCCTTCACCCATAGATGCTGTATACCAAATTTGGTTGAAATTGGTTCAGTGGTTCCGGAGAAGAAGCTAAAAATGTTCAAAAGTTTACAGACGACGAACGATGTACGACGATGGACAAAAACAGATAGTAATAGGTCACCTGAGTTTACTCAGGTGACCTTAAAAAGCATGGAAATTAAATGTATACATACCATCAATGTCCTTTATTCCATATTCACTGGCTAGCTCTGGTGTCATCAAAATATGACCAGATTTTCTCATAATATTTGGGTCTAAAATTCAGATTTACAAAGAATTGATTTTTTACTGAGAGTTGACCTTTCTATGTATACTTCACAAATAAAGGCATATCTATTCTAGAAAAGAATCATTATGGTACATTTATTTCATGATTTCAATGGACAATTTTATAGAGAGAGTAAAATTGTGTTTACATAAGATAATTAAAACTTTTAATTATTTTATCATCATTTTAACTACATTGTACTTCGGATCACTAAATAATCTTAACACCTTATTTTCGCGAGATTGCCATCAACTCTTTATTAGGGGGACAAAGTTTACATGAATTGTGGCTTTTGCTCTATGTAATCTTAACGAATGCTACATGTATTATACATGAAAATGAAATTTTCACGAGCAAACTTTCTCCCTTAATTATGCGATGATAATTAAGTTCTCACAAATAAAAAGTAATTTACAGTTTATTAAAAATTTACAATAGTGTTGACAAACCTTGTGCTAAATGGACAATACATTTCCCAGCAAACTCAGTAGACTCCGCATTTTGTAACATTTCCTTCATCTTATTTTTATCCATTTTGATCTGAAAGAAAATTTTTCCAGATAAAAATTCCTTGAATAGAAAAAAAATTTTTTGAATTATTTTATCTTAATAAGAAATTATGTATAAACATTGTTTGGTATCAATAAATTCAAATGGGAATTTAAAAATTGTCTGTTACCATTATTTGAAAGTATGGAATTTGGTCAGTGGGTAGGAGAACACAAAAGGTTTGTCCTACATTCTGTACTCTATCTTACACAAAATTTCAGGATAAAATGAAAGAAAAAGTGAGCAAGCTCACATACCCCATGCTCCCCCAAAACTCGAAGTGCTGAAATTCCCGGAAAAAATAAAGGAATCAGAGTTGTAAATGTAAATGAAATGTAATATGCACATCTACACATTGTGTCCTAAAAATCTGCAAATTTTGACCAAATTCTGTGCAGTGGTTTGTGAGGAGTTGCACTGCCAACTGTTCATCTCTATGTTCAAGATATGGCCAAAAATCTAAGTTAAAAAGTGCCCAAATTCCCAGAAAAATAAAGGACTCAGATTTTCCTGGTAATATGCGTATCTACACACTGTGTACTAAATATCTACAAAGTTTGATGATAATTCTGTGCAGCGGTTTATGAGGCACTGCGCTGACAAACTTTTCATCTCTATATTCAAGATATGGCCAATGCAAAAAAAAAACAGGACTGACACACTGACTGAGTGATGGACGGGTCAAAAACATACCTCACGCAACTTGTTATGTGGGGTATAAAAACTAACATGTTGATTGTGCTACATGTACAACCATCACATATTTTCATGTCTGAGTAGGGTTGTCACCTTCAAACACAAGCAACCTAAAGTAACAACCTTAGTCAGACCTTTTTTAAATGCTGTCTACATGGGAAATTTTGGCCCCCAATTCAATTTTGCCCTACTTACAGGTGGGCAAATTTAAAACAGGTTTAATTCAAAGAACACAGAATAATTTCTTAAACTGTACTGTAATTTAAAAGGACACAATGAGTCGAAATCATGTCTTTCTTTTAAGATATCTGTAGCATACACAGAAACACTTATGAAAATTATGTATTATAGCTATAGATATGACAATTAAACTGCAAGAAAAAACTGCACAATATAAGTGCCAGAAAAACAAAGGTTGTATCTACACTTTTTTTTTAACTCAAACTTATAAACAACATTTAACTGGGGCATGCAAAGGTGAGAAATATGTTCTAACAATGTTTTAAAAAGATTGCCTCTAAATTTTTGGTCTACTTAGTACATTCATTCCTTGGTACTTGAGACCATGGTTACTATGGAAACTTATTCAACTTTTCTGCACACACATAAAATGAGGAGGAAAAAGTATTGAGCAAAATTTTTGGTATCGGGCTTGCAAAAATATTTTTTACTTTTATTTTTCTCCTCAGACCTAGAATTTTTAGGTTCTGAAACTTGTAATTTTCTGAAACCTAATACTTTCAGGAATTGAACAAAATTAACAAGGGTCATGCAAAAATTCTACATTAATTTTGTCAATTTTCCCCTTTGTGCATCACAGTGTCGCTTTAAAGAATATAAAATGGGGCAAAATTGTAAGTGTGAAGGGGCAAAAATAACCATGTAAGCAGTACTTGTGTTGCCTCTCTTCTAAACAGTTTATACGTGCAGAATATACAGCCATACTTACTGGGGAATCAGGTCCTGCTACCTTTTCCAGTGTTTTCTCATCCATTTTGTCGGAAGTACTCAGCATGTGTTCTGTTTTCACTGGGCCTGGCCATAAGCTGACAAAAGCCACATTGTGTTTCTTCAACTCCATAGCACAATCAGCTGCCATTCTATCACACTGTAAATAATTATTATTCAATTTTCATTTATCACATCAATTGAATCTACTGTAAACATATTACATTTGGCTGTGTATCTTATTTAGTGCATTTCGCAGAAAAAAAATCTTCCACTAAATCAAGTAAATCGCTAAATGTCTTGTTGACACATATTCATATAAATTTTGTTAAAAAATCAATTTCTGCCAAATAACGTACATGCCAAATAAAATACATTTACAGTAATTGGTTGATGGAGATCAACAACCCTGCATACATTATATAACCATTGTCAATGATTGGAATTAAAATTGTTGGTTTGAGCTCAGTAGCCTAATCAAAATCTGAAGTTTAGACCTTTTAAAAGGATAGTTCATTTTATCTATCCAATCTAAACTCATATGAAATAATAATTACAGCTTCTTTTCCAATGCCATAAGGTACATTGAACAAATATCTCAGTCCTCCAACAGATGAAATGTTGACAATCAACCCTTGTTTTCGAGGCACCATGAGGCGGGCAGCATGAACAGCACACAGATAATGGTTCCTGAATTTAAATTTGAATTTTTTAAATTAAAAAATTTAATCTGTTGAAAACAATTTTTAAAAATATTTTTTTCATAATACAAACAATTCCAATAGCAAGATCTGTACAAATTTTTTAAATACTTATTTTATAATATAAACAAATCCAATAGCGACATATGTAAATGTACAATTTAGTAGGAATCATCCTTTTACATGAATTGACAATAACTGTGATATATGTACCTTAGTCCTACATTGTTCACTGTGTCCCACATGTTCATTGGTTGCTCCCAGTATGGCACTCCTATATTTTTCATGATGGCCTGCAAGAATATAAATAATTATGATAATAACTTTATGAGCAAAAGAAATACCCCATGTTGTTCTCATAATAACTGAAATTATTACATACTTATATACATGTGCTTTAAAATTTGTGGAGAAGAGGATTTTTTAAAAGAACTTTTCCATGAAATCTAATACGTATACATGTACATGTACAACCAGTCATATTTCTGCTGAGAAAACAAGACATGATAGATGAGTAAACTCTATTAAGTGTACTATCTATGACAGCTGATCAAGAAAGCAATGTACTCACTTTGAAATTTAAGTAAGCAAGAGGTTTACTCTCTGTGAGTACAGTGACAACCAAGTAAGCAATGAGTACTCATCAAGACTGCAGACTGGGCTAGAAGTGTACTCACCTTGACAATTCATTAAGTAAGAAATAAACTCACTGTAACAACTGAGTAAGCAAGATGTAATCACTGAAACAACTGAGTCAGCAGGTTTTACTCACTGTAACAACTGACTAAGCAGAAGTGCTGTCAGCTGAGTCTGCAAGATGTACTCACTGTGAATGATGAGTAAGCAGGATGAACTCACTGTGACAGCTAGGTAAGGAGTGTATATTCACTGTGACAGCTGAGTAAGCAGGGTATATTCACTGTGACAGCTGAGTAAGCAGGGTATATTCACTGTGACAGCTGAGTAAGCAGGGAATATTCAATGTGACAGCAGAGTAAGCAGGGTGTTCTCATTGTGACAGCTGAGTAAGCAGGGTATATTCATTGTGACAGTTAAATAAGCAGGATATACTCACTGTGACAGCTGAGTAAACAGGGTGTACTCACTATAACAGCAGAGTAAGCATGGTGTACTCACTCTGACAGCTGAGTAAGCAGGGTTGCTCACTGTGACAGCTTAATGAGCTGAAGTGTACTTGCTGTGAAAGATGAATAAGCAGGGTGTATTCACTGTGACAGATGAGTAAGCAGGGTGTACTCACTGTGATACATGTAGCTGAGTTGGCTCACTGTGACAGCTGAGTAAGCAGGGTGTACTCACTGTGACAGCTAAGTTAGCAGGGTGAACTCACTGTGATAGCTGAGTAAGCAGGGTAAACTCCCTGTTTCGATTGAGTAAGCAGTGAGTATTCACTGTAACAGCTCAGTAAGTAGGGTATTTCTTACTGTTACAGTAGGGTGTACGCACTTTGACAGCTGAGTAAGCTGGTTGTAATCACTGTGACAGCCGAGTAAGCAGGGTGTACTCACTGTGACAGCCGAGTAAGCAGGGTGAACTCACTGTGACAGCTGAGTAAGCAGGGTGAACTCACTGTGACAGCTGAGTAAGCAGGGTGAACTCACTGTGACAGCTGAGTAAGCATTGTTGACCAGTATGTCCAGTTGTCCGCTCTGTTCAGAATTGACTCTCTGGAACAGATTCTCCACATCTTCATCCTTGCTATGGTCACACTGAACTGGAATACATTTACCTCCTCTGCTTTCAATCTAAAAACAAGATTATTGCTGCAATGTAGGACAAAGACAATAGCTCTGTTGAACTTTAGGTACAACAATCAGTCTAATTTAAAGCAGAATTTAGATTCACTCCGAAATTCCTATTCATGTTGTCACATTATGTCTTGAGACATTAGGTTTTAATCAGATTGATTCAATCATACTATAGAGCATGTCAACTGCTGCAAATTATATTTTAAAAAAATTTAATTATGAGATACTTTGTAAGTTGCAAGCACAGGCATATTTAGGTTTCAAAACATTTAAACATGTTGATTTTTTCTAGAGTATCTGCATGTCATTACCAAGTACTTAGTGCTTTTGTCTATAAACAAGAGGACTTAAATCTTACTTACCTCTTTTGCTGTGTCTGTCAGACAACTTCCCACCGACTCTTCACCTGGGGGTAATGTTAATGTTCTGCCTGTATAAAAAGTTACACAATCTTAATTCAGTAGTAAATTAAGAAGTCTTTTAAAATGTGAAATCTTACATTCACTTCAATAAGAGCTTTTAGAAAATCCACATGAATGTGTGGCATACATTGTAACATAAAATCCCACTTAAAAACTTAACTTTCAGTAAAGTATATGCATGTCAATATATGGTTTAAGATACCTGTGATGTAAACTGTGGCGCCTGCCTCCCCGAGCTGTAAAGCAATGCCGTGACCAATGCCTCGTGTGGCCCCCGTAACAAGACAAACTTTGCCTTTAAGTGACATGATATTTGACCTTCAAGAAAAGGAATAATACAACATTGTTCAGGACTAACCAACATGAATAATGAAATTTTAGTATCAATTACACAATGCAAAGGCGACTTTTATAACTTTTTAAACAGTGATAAAATATCTTTAAATTAAAAAGATGCAAGCTACCTTTCAGTAATTGAGATGTTTAATGATTAAAACAAATGAACACGAATAAGTTAAAATTTTTATCGCCAACTCTAACGTTAACTCAAATGCCGTTTTCTTCTATATTTCACGTGATATTGTACAGCTAGCCGACACATGATTTTGTTACGCAACATCTTCTTTATCTGTTTATTCAATCACACACTCACACACATTCATATAATATCATAAACATTAATACACTTACTTTAAAAGCTGTACTCAATATGAAATCAAATACAGTTTTGCAATAGGCCTACTGTGTACATTTAAAATTAGGACTGTCAGTGGCCTGTGCATTTCATGGATGGGTCGTCATGTACAAGATTCGAGAAACCTCCGAGAGACACGCAAAATTAAAAACGAAAGTAGATTTTTTTCGGTACATTTCGGAATGTTACATATGTATACACAGCCATGACAACAACATGCACGGAGTTTTATGATGCTCTGACAAATAAAGATCACGACAAGGTAAACTGATTAAAAAGTTTTTTTGTACATTACACGAAAAAACCCATGTGATACGTAGATGTCGTTACCCCCCCCTTTTCTTTAAAAAAAAAAACTTGGGGGGCGGGGGGTTATTGACTGCTATGGAATCAAAGTGATTGAGGTCTATATTATTTTAAAAGAATTATCAAAGTAATAAAGATCGATATCATTTCAATTAGATCTATTTATATGATTTAAATACTAAAATATGGAACGCCGTCACTGCCTTATAGCAGAACACAACAATTGCATTGTGTCGGCAGTTTTATCAATAAAACAGTGTAAACATAACCTATGAGCTTCGCGAGCGTAGCGAGCGAAGCTCATAGGTTATGTTTTCACTGGTTTATTGATAAAACTGTCGACTCCTGTGTGTCAACCTTCCATTACATTACATCAACTCGTTATGACATTAACCCAAACTACTATTGCATTGTGTCAACCTTCCATTACATTATGTCAACTCTTTATGACATTAACCCACACTACAGTACTATTGCATTATGTCAACCTTCCTTTACATTATATCAACTCTTTATGACATTAACCCACACTACTATTGCATTATGTCAACCTTCCATTATATTATGTCAACTCTTTATGACATTAACCCACACTACCCTTGCATCGTGTCAACTTTCCTTTACATTTTCTCAACACTTTATGACATTTACACCTACTACAATTATATTTTGTCAACTTGCATTTCGTTATGTTTACTGTTCATGTCTTTAAATTAAATAACACTTACATTGTGTCAACCTTTCATTACATTATGTCAATTCTTTATTATATTATGTGAAAAGCTCATGTCATACTGTGCGCACTCTTCTACATTTTGCCGATTCACTATTACGTTATGCGAACACGTGCATCCTCGGCCTTTATATGAGCATAACGTATTTTCCGCGTTCCGAAAGCACTAAAATTGGCGGGAGAGAAAACTGTCGTAGGAGAAATTCTCAGCGATTTTGGAATGGCATCTTTAATAAAAACTTTAAGCGTCAAATGATTGACAACCTTGAAACGTGCAAAGCCTTAACACTGCGACTGTGCATTAAAGTCACGTCGAAACTCAATATCGTTTACTTTAATCTGATAATTAAATAAATCAAATATTATGAGTCGTGCAGCAATTTTTTTTTTATTATTTTTTTTGTTTTTGTTTTGATAAAAGTCTTATACTTCTGATCTTACTAAGAACATTGTCATAAGATTTTTATCATTCTTTAACTTTCCTTTTTTTTTTAAAGTGAAAACATATCGTATAACACACGTACACTGGTGGGTTGGGTTGGAGGGGGGGGGGGGGGGGAGAAAAATCCCGCCCTAGCATCTTAAGTGACCAAAATATACATAATATACCGTCCCCCTTCCTTGTTCAAGATTCCCAGATCCGCTACTGACATGTGCCCATGCATGCTTACTACTTAAGCCATATTCAATTGATTTAGATGAGGGACTGTTAGATTTTTGTAATAGAATTCTGGCCCTAGAATGGTTGAAAATTTCTAATTCCAGTGACGTAGCATCTTTTATGAAAGGGGAGGTCAGCCAGAAAAAAAAATTAACTTGCTCGAAAAAAAACTTGACAAGCCCCAAAAAATTGTCCAAGCCCGAAAATCCTATTTCGGGGAGGGAGGGGGGTCAAACTTCGATCAGTCCTAATTTTTTTTCAGATATACTACATTGCCCTCAGTGGACTATACTTCAACAAAAAGTTGGGGTAGGGCTGTACTCTCAATGAACATTACTTTTTCTATAGTAAAGTTATATCTGAGAAAAGAGGGGGGGAGGGGCTGTTATACTTCCTAATCAATCAGGACCCCCCCCCCCCCCTCTTAACAGTCTTTAAAACACGGTCGTCAACATTCATTGTATACTAGATATACAGCTTTGAGATAATGTAAATGTATTTTTACATCAGGTAAATAAATGCACTTTTGGAATCAACATGATAAAGAGTTAACACAATATAAAGCTATTTTTAGATCACATAAAAAGTTGACATAACGTTATAATATATCCACATCACGGTATGGAGTTTTGACATAATGTAATAAAGTGTTGATATAATATAAAGATATGTTCACATTATGTTATACACTTTTTACACCACGTAATAAAGCACTGACATGAAGGTAAGATGTGTTCACCTCACATCATGATGCTCTTGCCGTTAAATAAAGATAAATCTATATCACGTTATAATGCTTTGATATAATAGAAATATACACTCTCAAAAACGAATGGATTTTTGACGTCATGTAATGATAAGTTTAATTATAAAACACAATTTACTTGACGTAATGCAATTTTGACCTGATATATTAAAGAAATGAAATGATGTAAAGAAACATTCATTTCACATAATAAAGTTTTAACTCAGTGTAAACACATTATCACTTCACATAATTAATTTTTTACTTCAAGTTATGAAGTGCTGACATAATGAAAGGATGTATTTACTTCATGTAATGCAGCATTGGCATGATGTTAAGATATTTATACATCATCTCATAAAAAATTGACATAACGTAAAGATATGTTCACATCACGTTATGATAAATTGACATAATAAATGCATAGTTGTATGCTATAAGGCAGTGATGGCGTTCCATACTAAAAGCTACATGTGCAGGTGTCATAACAGTATTACACTTTGGTTCACGATGTGCAGGTGTCATAACAGTATTACACTTTGGTTCACGATGTGCAGGTGTCATAACAGTATTACACTTTGGTTCACGATGTGCAGGTGTCATAACAAGTATTACACTTTGGTTCACGTCAAATCATGGCTGACGAGAAATAATCCCGGAATCTTCCCTTCCGATTCGGGCATTTTGATACGAGACTGGAGCTGAATTTTTTTATGAGATGAAAAACAACATGTAAACTTCCTGTATTGACCAGATTTATTAAAATTTAGGGCGTGCTGATTTTTCTGTATACTGTCAAGAGTGGGGAGTGATTAGGCCCTGGACTAGATTTTCAAGCACCTGCTCGACTTCGACCGAAACAAACTTGCGTGCCTTGCTGGATGGCTATGTATTTTTTGGTACTAAAATCTTTATAAAGAATGGCTTTACAAGATCTGAAAAGGAAACTTCTCAGAAGTTTGTTTTGAATTAGTTACATCTACTCAAACTTGC
>PRKT01000046.1:1526502-1575906 GCA_003671525.1 Saccostrea glomerata
TATGTTGAAATAGTGCATGGCTCATTTTCTGAAGAAAATCCTTTTACGCCCAAGCCAGGGATCAACCTCATGACCCCAAGATCATCAGTCTGACACGCTACCAATTATGCCACAGATGCCGTTATCTAAACAGGCGTATTTTATTATATATATACTTAGTTTCAAATATTTCATACTAAAAAAAAAGATACAAAATTATTTTTCTTAAATAGGGTCTTGCAACATTTTTACCTTCACTTAAGTAAAATTCTTTGAAACTATTGAATATGCATCAATATTATGTCTTATTGCATGAAACACTCAAAATTAAAAATAAGATTATGACGTACATGTAGCACAACGCGATGTCATAATGGGCGTGTACTATTATTATGCTTCCTGTCAGTTTGTCTCTATATAGCCCATACCCCACTGCTATCGCATAGTGTTTAAGGAATTATTAGCGTAAGCATACTATGTTGAAATAGTGCATGGCTCATTTTCTGAAGAAAATCCTTTTACGCCCAAGCCAGGGATCGACCTCATGACCTCAAGATCATCAGTCTGACACGTTACCGATTATGCCACAGATGCTGTTATCTGTACAGGCGTATTTTAATATATATATATATATACTTAGTGTCAAATATTTCAAACTAAAAAAATATACAAAATTATTTTTCTTAAATAGGTTCTTGCAACATTTTACCTTCACTTAAGTAAAATTCTTTGAAACTATTTAATATGCATTAATATTATATCTTATTGCATAAAACACTCAAAATTAAAAATAAGATTATGTCATACATGTAGCACAACGCGACGTCATAATAGGCGTGTACTAACATGTTCGTAAGAGCTGATGAAATATTGGAAATAATGTCTTTTTTATGCAACAGTCAGCATAATAATAACTATTTACAATAGTGTTGTATTTTGCATGCACAATGTCTAAATAGTTGATAGGGTTTGACACTCACCTCTGGCTCGTGCACCATGTGTCAAACCCTGACTACTGTTTAGGCATAGTGCATACAAAACACAACACTATAATATAAATATCCTCTGTATGAGCTATTATTAATACTAATTTGTTTAATTGATACATATAAAAAGAGATAGGGAAAAAATGGAAACCTCGAAAGGGGGGTGCCTGTGGAAGTGAGAATCTTGGTCTTATAGTTCTTTCAACTCCATGTTCATAATAATATAATGAATAAATGTGTACACGTAAATGTGTTTTTTGAGTTAAAAGATATTCATGAAATATGAATATACTATGAAAACATAATATATATACATTATTAATTATATCTTACTGAATTATCAGGGGACTGTTCTGAAATAAAGCAAACGGATTTTTCTGTTACTTATAGGGGCAGATTTGAATATGTTTGCTGGTAAAATAACAGAAAAGGAAGAGGAAGGAGGCAGCATGGTGATGGATTCCAAATCTGCAAGTCTGAACTTTGCTCTCCATTCTCAGTATTATGATGCAGAAGTGATAGAAATTTTACTAGAGAATGGCGCAGACCTCAATATCAAAAATGATTCTTCATTGCTTCCACTACAAATAGCTACATTATACAATTACAGTAATGCAGTTTTATCACTAGTAAGATATGGTGCTAGTACCAGTCCTTCGTCCTACTCTGTGTATTCTCCCCTTGCTCTGCTGTTAGACTCGGCAGAGTTACTTTCTCCTGATGATGAACTCTCCTCAGAAGGGCGTGCAGAAAAGCGCTTTAACTTGATAAGATGTGTCCATATTCTTCTGAATGGTGGCTATGATGTGCTGCATGACACTGAGATGATGGATTTGTGCAAAAAATGTCAATGTGATGAAGAAATGGATGGGATTCAGTTAGAAGTGGCTAGAATTATTCGTGACTGGGTGTACAAACCCAAAAATCTGAAAATTTTGTGTAGACTGAAAATTTGTCATTATCTTCAGGTTGGTCAGACAGCATTAAACCCTAAAATTCTTAAGAAATTACCATTACCTAATTCCTTAATTAATTATTTGAATTTAAGTGATTTTGATTAAAGTATTTTTTCACTTCTTTTGTATTGTTTTTGAAAAAAGTCTAATGCTATTGTTGATTTTGCACTAGAATTTTTATCAATTATTATCCATGTTTTAGATTGTCCGCAGGTATTTATTTTCTCTTTTAAAAATCAAAAGTTCATAGGATAAGAATGGGTTAAATTCATTGAAATTCAGAATCAAAAAGAAAGAAAAAAGACAACAAGGCTGCTTGGTGATTCAACCCTCAATGGTGAGGGTTGAATTTTCTCAAATGCATGTCAAACTCCAAAGGTCAAGCTCAAAAGTGTTGGTAACCAAAGATTTGTCTTGTTACAAGAAATACACCTGAAATTTGAAAGCACAGGTTCTAACTTTTCAAAAGTTATGGCTAAGGTTAAAGCTTTTAAAAAGTGGGTCAAACTCTAAAGTCAAGATCAAAAATATTTATACCCACTGAAAGGTCTTGTCACATTAAATATTACACTGTGAACTAGAGGTACTGTGAGCGATAAGCTCACTAAATGATACCCCCCGCCTCCCATATGGTTATAACTGGTGAAAAAGTCCATGTTTTCCTGTGGCCGGGAGACCCAAAATATGTGTCGGATCAAAAAGTAAAATAGGAGGTGCACAATGGCAACATGTAATAAAGATTCTGTGAAAGTTTCATCAAATTTCATTCAGTGGTATGAGAGGAGTTGCGGATAAGAGATGGGTACCCCAAAGCGTAACAAACGGACGGACAGACGTACAGACGGACGGAATTAACGATTACTATATACCCTCCCGCTTTTCAAGCGGGGGTATAAATATGAAAGATTAAAGTGTGGTAGCCATATTTTTGTAAAAGTAGGTAAAACTCCAAGGTCAAGAGATCAAATTTGGTGGTACATGTAACCAAAGAAAGGTCTTGTAACAAGGAATACACCTGTAAAACTAGAGGTACTGTGAGCAATGAGCTCACTAAATAATACCCCCCCGCCTCCCATATGAATATAATGGCAGAATTCATGTTTTGCTCTGGAAAATCCAAAATATATGTCGGACCAAAAAGTAAAATAGAAGGTGCACAATGGCAGTATGTAATAAAGATTCTGTGAAAGTTTCATTAAATTTCCTTCAGTGGTATGAGAGGAGTTGCGGATAAGAGATGGGTACCCCTAAGCGTAACAGACGGACGGACGGATGTAAAGACGGCAAATACCGATTACTATATACCCCCACTTTTCAAGGGGGGGGGGTATAATAAGTTCACGGGGGCACTTTGTTAAACTCAAGATTTGCTTAGAAACTGATCAAGTGGTTCTGAACTTCTGAAGATGACAATACAGTGTCAAACATTTACAGACAACAGAAACTGTGCATTTTGGATCAGGAAAGTTCATCTGCAAGAGTAGCTTAGGTGAGCTAAGAATACTGTACACAGATTTATTTTGTATTTCAAAATTACCAAATGTAATAAGATGAGTTCAGGAAAAAGAATGCATGAGGTTAAGGTACATGTACCACTTCAAAATATTATCTTGCAAAGATATGAGATACTGATTATAAGAATTATTAAACAATTTGAAATACATGTAGATTTATCAACAAACATTATTTAAAGTGTGGGATCAATATTTTTATACTCCCGTTACCAATGATTTGGGGGTACATAGTTTTTGCCCTGCAAAACTATAACCTTGCCCTTATCTTTTGACAGGAGGGGCCTATGGCTTTCATACTTCACAGGTGTATTCCTTGTAACGAGACCTTTTTTTGGTACCACCAAATTTGACCTTAGAGTTTGACACACTAAAATTCCAATATTTTATTTGCCCATAACTTTTTAACGATCAGGGCTAGTACTTTCATATTTTACAAATGTATTCTTTGTGACAAGAGCTTCCACTGGACACCAACAACTCTGACCCTTTGACCTTGACTTTGAAATTTGAAAAAGCATATCTTTTGAAAGGTTAGGGATAAGGCTTCCATACTTTGTATTTGTAATCCTCGTGACAAGACCTTTCTTTAGAAACCAACAACTTTGACCCTTTGAACTTGACCCTTGGGTTTGACTTACCTTTAAAAAAACTTTTAACTTGGCCATAACTTTTGAACATGTGGTACTAGGGCTTTCATATTTCACAATTGTATTTTTCATGGTACCAACATATTTGCATTTGAAATACCCGGTATTTAACCTTCACTATGTTGCCATGCAGGGGTACCAGTGTTTCACAAGGAAATATTCTTTCTTATTAAAAAAAATAGTTTTACTTTTTCGTTTTGGATAGTTGTATGTCTCATATATTGCTTATGTTTTCCCCACATTTATCAGTTCAATTTTAAACTGAGCATTTTTTAGGGGAACTTGAAATAGCTATGTTTTGCTTATTGAGATGAAAATAAAGAAACTTTATTGAAAATATTTATTTCGAACTTGATGACAATTCATCCTCTTTAATAGAGATCCAAATATATTCAAATGCATGGACAACCTTTCGTCACGATGACAAATTAAGTTAAACTTTTTTATTTAAAATGCATTAAAGTAAATTTGTAACAATACAACTAATTAATGTCACCTGTCAAACGCTGAAACCAACGTCAGCATTGATGTACATGTATGCTTTTTAAAAAAAACCAACATAATTATAACAAAGCAAGTCGACAATAGTCTGTCAGAAGTCGTCATCTAGACATACCTACACGGCCCTCACTTCATGTCTTAGTACGAGTTTAATTACTACATCTTAATTACAACTGTATTGTCTGACAAAACCACAGAATAAATTAAGCTTCAGAGACAAATTACTGTTTTTGACACACTCTCTCTCTCTCTCTCTCCCTCTCTCTCTCTCTCAAATATTTTCCCCTGGAAAATCTTTCTTATATACAAAATGGCAAAAATAAATCAATAAATAAATAAAATTTGAAATTAAATTTAAAATTTATTTACCGGTAAGCAAATGTGTCGCCTACTATATAGTATTTTTTCTACGTACTTGTTTTGACAATACTGTTTTTTTTTTCTATGACATAATTTTCATTGTATTTTATCCTGAAATGTGAAAGTCCAGAATTTATTATTCTCAGTGTCCGTTATTTTGAATTTAATACCCTTGGAAGACACTGACAGAAGAGCCACAAAAAACCTGCTTTGTAATATATCTACGTACCTTAAAATATGATCCCCTCACGACGAGGGCGGGGGGTTGGGGGGTTAACGCGTTTGTGTGTGTGTTAGTTTGTCCCCTGCGAAACGAAAATATTTTAATTTATAACTTGTTTTAGGACGGATGTCAAATGCTATTTGACATATAAATAATCATGTTGCTTCAATTAACAATGCCTTTCGGCTTGTTTTTACTTGTCTGCTTAGCTTAGAAAAATGAATACTAGTAAGTAATCTTACACCATTACTCATTCCTCTAATTTTTACAGTAAATTAGAAGAAGAAAAAAAATGATTTTTAGTTCAAATAACTACATCGTATATTTATAAATGTAGACCTTTATGGCATGATTTTTTTAGTAGCTGAAACATTTTTATAAACATATAGCAGTCCATATATATATTAGTATAAAAGAATACACCTGGTTGTATATTTTCAATTTATTTACAGGTCTATTGATGAAATATATACCTTCGATTTGAAGATTGGAAATAAAAAATTCCTTCTCTGGATCATTAACAAAAGCGACTATTGAAATTATTTTTTTTTTTTTTGCATGCTAAGTAAATTATCCAACGGCCCGTTTGTTTCCAGAAATCTCATCGTTTGATTTCTTGTTAACATCTTTTTTTATAATGTAAATGTATCTGAGGAAGAGGAATTGAAGTTTAGAAAAATTATGAGAGGTCGTCAAATTTTAAAGACCTAGAGCTGTCATGTCGTTGTAATAAATTACAGCGCCTAATAAGAAGGCGTTACAGAGCATTTGTTTCTGGAGTGTTCTTGTGGAAACACTAAAGCATAAAACAAATGACTCTCTCTTCGTAACAGGGGAAACATCTCGCGGCTGCAGCAGCGTTTCAGATGACACTTTGCTTGACCAAAAATGCATTCTAAAAATTTTCTTTTGATTTCTTTCTTGATTTTGGAATCTGTGAATGCTCAATCACAAAATAGCAGAGTGCATCTAGATAAAATATCAAGTTTGTACGTTCCGTCGCGTTATGATTCCAATGATTTTCCGAAGTTTAAGTTAGGAAAAAATTCAGCGGAGCAGCTTGCCTACGATCCGGTGCAGAAGCTTTTATATGTCACAGGTATTGTTATGACTTTTTTTTTCTCATAAACTGTTTTCAGTTATTCAGTTTTCCTTACCATGTGTATGTTGTAAGAAAAACTAATCGAACACGTTTAATTTTTTTGTGCATCAGTATCAAAAAATATTAAAATAGCCATTTCATTTATTTACTGTTTTCCTTATGCAAGAGTATTTTTTGTGAAATATTTCATAAAGTAAAAATTTCTTTAAAAGGGTCATCGTAAGAAACGATAATTTAACACTTAATTGATATTTCAGGCGAGGAGAGGCTCTCCGCTGTAGATTTGTCCAATCCTAACGACCCTCAAATAGTTTACCGAAAACAGTTCAATAAAATGGACCCAACAGATGTAGAATATTGCGGAAATCATGTGTTTGTTACTGTTAACAACGACGAAAATCCGGAAGAAGGGAGAATCATGGTCTTCCGGAGTTACAACAGAAGACATAACACCATGCCTATTGTACTTAATATTGTTGGTAAGGTTATGCTGTAAAATCCAAGACATTACCATTTGGTAAGCCGTAATTCGCATTATTAAAGCATCTATATTCAGAGATGGCCAAAAAAGCAATTTTTTTGGGATTTTTTAAATCGTTTGTTTGACTTCAAAGTTTCATATTGGTGTTCCCTTAAAAAAAGTGTAGAAAAACGATCATGATTAAATAATTCTGATTGCCAAAATAAAAACCCGTGGCCCTTTTCACAACAATTCTTACGACCAATACTAAAATTTTCTCCCATTCTACAACAAATATCTAAGCTGCAAAAATTTTATTTTTCTATAACATTGTATAATAATAAATTAATAACTAATGATATCGTTATGAATAATTGTTTAGAAAAGTACCTTTCTTAAAACAGGGTGGTGAAATGTTAGTCTTATAGTCGTAAGATTTTTTGTGAAAAGGGCTTCTGTCTTAAATTAGCATTTGATATTAATTTTAAAGACAATTTTAAAGGAAATTTAGAATTAAAAAAATGAATTTTAATAATTTTTTATGATAATGCTAATATTTGTCAGTTTTTGAAAATAACACGTCATTGGATACATGAAGTACATTAAAAATTCTGACAAACATTATGCAGTTAACTAATTTGCTGAGGTTTCTTTTTTTGTTTCGGAATAATATTCATGAACGTATAAGTAATGGTGGGATCACAAAAATCTAGTAAAACGTGCATGTTATATGTTTCAAATTCATAAACACAAAATATATTAAACTAGCCATCCCATTTAACTGCTTCCCTTTTCTTACTGCATTAATTTTTTTTTACCAACAAGGAAACGGGTGATGTGTTTAACGAGAGATTTGAGTGTTAAATTTTAATTCTTTAAACTGTTCTTAAATCAAAACTGTCTCTTATTTTCATCAATGACAATTAAGTTAACAGCATTCTTACATTTGCGAATTTCTCTAATCATACGATACGTACGTATCTAAATATTTTTTTTTAAGTTTAAACCTAGTTAGGACAAAAGCATTATCGTGCATAAGCATCCTTGTCTTTTCCAACCATTTTTTCCTTTATTTCTACCCTTGATTTTCAAACTTTTTTAAATTTGAGAATGCCCTATCGGAAATAACTTAAGGTTAATTTTTTTCTTTTGAGTGTTTGGCATACGTAAAGACCAATTACATCATCAAATCTATATGTTCTTTAAACGTTCTAGTACTTCATCAAGTTTTATATGTCGATGTAAAGATCATTTAAAAACTAGACATCAACCAAACTCCTTTTTGACTTAGCAATTGGTCACCCAGGTCAAGTTAACAATTGCTAAATGTTTTCGTCCGCCATTGTGCGTCGCCCGTTAACATTTAAACATTTTCAGCTTCTTCACTGAAACTGCTCAATCAATTTCAACCATTTTTTTGCGTATAGTATCTCATGGTGAATTTTATCACTGTCCTCTTGGGTCTGAGGGGTGGGGCCAAACCATTAGATTAATGCAATCTTTAAAAATTTTCTTCTTTACTCCTGGGCATCAAGCAGTTAAACTCTTGGCGTGATTGTAATAAGCATTGAGTCCTCTACCAAAATTATGAAATACATGGCCCCAGGGTCAGGGGTTCTAGTGCTGGGGTAGGGTCTTTGTTAAATATGTACAGAGTGAAAATGCATTACTAAGTATTTCTTTAAAACTCTCCTCTGCATCTAGGTATTAAGCCGATGAACTATAAACAATGATATGATGAAGAAGGGTGCCTTTTCCAAAATTGATCATTTCATGACCCGTGAGACAAGGCTTCTGGTGTTAGGGTAGGGCTCTACTGAATATTTAGAGAAAACGCATGAATTCGTTGAAAATCTTCTCTGTTCTTGGGTATTAAGCCAACGAACTATGTATATAGTTATTATGAGGAAGGGTGACTCTTTGTATAAAATTGTGAATTTTTATGGCCCCTGGATCGGGATTTCTGGTGTAAGGGCGGGGCTCTATTAATGATATGCAATAAAAGTGCATTATTTCTTTGAAAATCTTCCCCTCTGATCCTGGTTATTATCCCATAATAATGATCTAATTACATGGCTATGGTAGGATGCCTCTTCGAAAATTGGGAATTTCATGGCCCCAGGTTCAGGGGTACTACGTGGGTGAGGCTCTAATGACTATATACTGAAATAGAATTAATGCTCTGAAATCTGCATCTTTGGTATTAATCAAAGATTTATGCCTTGCATGGTACGTACCTTTTCCAAAATTGTTAAATGTATGAACCCAGGGTCAGGGGTTTTTCATATACAAGTATATAATGCATATCAGTTATCATTTTTATTGCAGCTCTACATATCAGTAGAATCAGTTTCCATTTTATTTCAGCTGTTTTCATTAATGTAGCACATAAGTTATCGTTTTTCTTTTCAGCTGGTCCCTCCCCTAACTCTTTGCGTCCCACCTCCTCCTGTACGACAATATTGGTGGCATTAGAGGGGGATCCGTTTGCCAGGGGAGGCAACCTCATTGACCCAGAAGGTGGTATTGGGGTGCTCAAGTTTCCGTCCAATTTCATCTCCGAAAAAACATACAGTTACCAAATTCTTGGTTTTGGAAAATTTAACAACAAGTAAAGTATTTAAATCTCTAAAATAACAGGATTAGTTTAATAACGATGCTGCATACATTATAATTTTTGCCCTCCCCTGTATAATTGCATGTCCATAACAATGGCTTTCATTTTAGTAGTCTCTTTAAATTAGGGAATTTTCATTAAAAATCATTCAAAATGCGAAAAGTTGCAATATGACAAGTCATTATTTTTTGGAAATTTATTCTATATATTCTTAAGTGTCAAAATTAAAACCTTTCCGTAAGGTGCAGTATCATAAATATTCATCACAATTTGTAATAAATATATGCAAAATTTAAAATTCTTTTAAAATTTCTTCTTCTTCTTTTTTTCTATAATATTTAGAATTGATTTAAAATTAATTAAATTAATTCTTTTTGAAGATATTCATTGTTAGCCAAGAGTGGCGTGCGCTATGTTTACACGGAAAATGGCAGCACCTTTGCACAGGACATTGAACCAGAACAAATTACGCTGAGTGCTGACGAAAAAAAGGCATATGTTACCTTACAGGTAATTTTCATCTTGTATTTTTTCCCTTCTCATATTATTATAATATATTACTTTTAACCAAGTTTTTGCGATGTTATTTAGAGTAGAAACTAAATTAAGATTTATTTTTCTTCTAGTAATTTTTTGCTATGCAGAAGACCATGTATAAAAAGTAGCTTTTCTTTCGTAATATCATATGATTAATTACCTGTCTTGCTTGCAGCTGACCGTCATAAAGGGCATGATATATATCTGCGCAGAATTCTTACTTGATGAAGGAAAAAAATAAACACTATTATATAATGCGTTATAAAAAGGCTGCAATTTGCTAAATATAATGTTTTTTGTAAACTTAGTGTAAAATTTATTTTAAATGTCTGTTATTTTTTTACGGAAGATATGAAAGTAACAGAACTATCGCAATTTATGAAAAAGCGATTTTTTCCCCCATTAAAACCTGTTTTAGACATACATATATTACTAAAGTGACAACCAAAGAATTTTTTTTAAAAAAGGGTCAAATATTTAAATTAACAAACAAAATCAAAAATTTGTTTTTGATTATTTATTTGTTGTTTGTTGGTTTTTTTGTTTCAACCTAAAGTAATTTTTAAAAAGTTATCCTAAATTGATATTTCAGGAAAATAATGCAATTGCAGAGGTTGATCTAGTTACAGATTCTATAACTCAAATCCATGGTCTTGGATTCAAAGACTGGAAGAATTACAAACTGGACCCCAGTGACAGTGACGGAGGTATATAATGTCCGTACAAAGATCCTCTCTCTTTCCGTTAAAAATTCTGCCTTTTTTGCTGAAAAAATTATTAAATATTATTAAATTCAAAAATGTAAATCGTTTACAGAAAAAAATAATTAGGCCTTACCATGCTAAAAATATTTTTGAGCTCTGGTTCTTTTTATGATAGCTTAAACAAAACTATATTTTTGAATCCAAAATAGTCAAAATCTTACTTTCTGTAAAGGTATCCATATTTATCCTTACCCGGTTTATGGTATATACCAGCCGAACGCCATAAAAACAGTGATTGTCGGGAGGAGGGAGTTTCTTGTAACAGCCAATGAAGGAGACGGCAAGGATTATTCCGGAAAGAAACTGACAACTCTGGGATTTAACGAAGTTAAAAGAGTAAATGAAATCACCCTTTCAGGTATAAACGTACTTTTCAGTAATGTAGCGTACTTCAATGTTTTTTTTTAATACAGAAGACACATATATCAAAGAAACTTAAATGTGAATTCTTAATTTTTTTAAAGATACATCCGAAGTTTTACAATGGGCCAAACAACGAAACATCCCAAATATACAGAACGATGCCTTATTAGGTAATCATACAAATCTTTCTAACAAAGTTTAGTATAAAAAATATCCAAGGGTTCCTATGCTATAACAAAAACATTTTACTCAGTGTTGAAGATTTATTTCCTTTAATTTGAACATTACAGGAAAGCTACAAATCACCACTCAAAATGGGCGGCTTAAAGATGGCACTTATGACAAACTCTACACTTTTGGTGGACGTGGTTTCTCTGTGCTGAGCTCGGACTCTATGAATCGAGTGTACGATAGCGGTTCAAGTGTGGAGGAATCACATGCATTGCAGTTTCCCAAGCTGTTTAATTCCAATGCCAAGTCATCTGCAAA
The DNA here is from genome assembly GCA_003671525.1 of Saccostrea glomerata. Taxonomy (NCBI): domain Eukaryota; kingdom Metazoa; phylum Mollusca; class Bivalvia; order Ostreida; family Ostreidae; genus Saccostrea; species Saccostrea glomerata. Next base: position 1,538,001 of record PRKT01000046.1, read on the forward strand.
TATATCAGACACTTTTGATACACGTTCTGACAATAAGGTATGATATTAACAAGAGTTTAGAATTTTGATAACTTTTTTATTTGTGTTTATTTTATATACGGTAAAACTGAAACATTGAGTGTCGGCGTCTCCAATGCATTATGTTTATTTATTTTCCTTCAACATTAAGGGGCCAGAATGTGAAAGCCTAGAAGTTGCTTACGACGGTGAACGAGCTATTGTTTTCGTTGGTAACGAAAGACCAGGCTCCATTAGTATATACTCATTTAACAATGATATGAGCGGAGGTACCCTGGAGAGTATATACAATGGGGTCTGGACGGTAAATGGCACGTGGGGAGACGGATTTTCTCAGGGATACATAAGTGACCTGGATCCAGACGATATCAAGTATGTAATTAATTAATAATATTGTTATAAAATGCTCTGGCAAGCAATTAAGTATCATCTAAAAAGTACATTTGGTTACACCTAACAGAAAAGAGAAGTTGGAGGACATGAAGAAAATTTGAAATTCACGTAGAGTAATACTAGTATAGTAAACAGGTCCAGTGTGTTTATTTTCTACATTTGTCATTGTTAATGATAGACACATGTTTGATCTAAAACAAAGCATATAAGTATAACAAAAAAGTACGGAAGAGATATAACTTGTAAAATTAATTGAATTTTTTTAATACAAATGCTTACATATTATTAGATACCTTTCTCCGAACCAGAGCCCTAACGGCCACCCCATGTTGCTAGTTGCCGGGTCAGAATCTGGAACTGTTTCTCTCTTCAATGTCAAAGGCATGAATAGTCGTAAGTGTGCTGAAAATTGATAGTAACAAAGCTATGTAAAAGTGACAATTCTTTAAAATTTGTTAACTTACTGTATTCGTAAGCATAAAAATTCTTAGAATTTTCTTAAGTATATATGCATAAGGATTCAAAAATTTTTACGCATACGAACCCAGATGTAAGAAAGATTAAAAATCATTATTTAAAAAAAAAATATTTACAGTTTATCTAAAAAGAAACTTCAAAAATGTTTCTTTTCAATTTATAAGCTTTACCAAATCCACAAGTCAATTATAGGGTTCAAGTCAAGCCTCTCGAGAGTGAACGTAAGTATTTTGGAGAGGGGGTTGTTGTATGAAAGAAAATATGTATATAAACTTCATATTAATGAATAACTTTATATTCTGTTAGTTTTATAGAATTAACATACACATGCACAGAATGACAAATTTTAACAAATGAATATACTGCACATATAAATAAAAAATAGGCTTATTCATCATTTAGTAAGTTGTTTGCTACATTAATATTTAGTTGAATATGAAAAATGATGTATGCACATAACAGTTGGTTATTATTGTGAATTTATATATTAACATATCAGAATGAAATTTTTACGACCTGCACATAAATAACCTATATACATTTAGTTAGTGTTAATGTATTTAAAATGTGATGGATTATTAATTTTATTTATGTATACATATTTAATGAGAAATTTACAAAGAAATCAAGGATTATCGAATTATATTTCTGTTTTTGCATTAATTTTCAATTCTTGGTCATGTCTTATTTTGTTCATTATTTGCGCAAAAGAATTAAAAATACTCTACATCCGTTTAATTGTGGTAATAAATAAAGGACCTAAAAAATTTTCTTCAAAATTTTAGTTTTACTTTGATTTAACTTTCTTAGTTCTATTAAGGAAGGTTTTGTTATAATAATTAAATTTTATTGAATTTAGTCAATAAAAAATATTTTCAGTAGAAAATGATGCTACTCTACTTTTTGTCCATTATATCAATACAGTATATTAATGTTTGTTTGTATAAAAATTATTAATATTTAGTCAAAACTAAAATATTTGTAACTATGTGTAGGTATCAAACAACAGCTATATTGAAATTTTCATTAAATATGTGGTGAATATGATGATTAAATATCTAATTTCTCGATATATCAAACAAATGATAAAGAAGATTGGAAAATTTTGATTTCTGATTAAAATAATTTTTAAAAATCTTGGACTTTAGCCCTTAGGGAAAGTTCCGCCACAGAAACCACAACAAATACTTACAACAACAGCACCAAAGGTAGGCTTATTGTGTAATATTTCTTTTTCTCTGAAGGGCTTTTAATTTCAATTCTACATCTCGCTGATGTTGTTCTAGCGGGCAATAAAAATTTGCATTAGTTCGACAGAAATGGAAGAAAAATTACAATTATGTTGTCAATAAAATTTATGACAAGTGTATGATTTTTCTTACTTTATATTTTCTTCTCTACTTCAGGAAACGAAGGAATTACAAAGAAATCTAATAAAATTAACAGAAAAAGTAGGAATATTCAGCGGAAGTCCAAAAGGAACGCTAAAGGAAATAAAAAGTCCCTTAACAAACGGAACAGAAAACTTTCCCGGAAAACCAGAACAAGGGGCAAACTTTCTAGGAAAACCCAAACCACTAAAACGAAAAAACAAACAAAATCAAAGAAATCAAAATCAAGGCAAAAATCAAAGACAAAAACTTCAAAAAGAAAAGCGTCTTCAAAATCGAAGAAACAGAAACGTTCGTCAAAATCGAAGGGGAAGAAAGGGTCAAGTAAGAAATCGAAAGTCTAAAGGCCAGGTGTGAGGTGACAATATTGACGTTTCATTTATTGTCGGTTAGCAATATCAGATTACATTTTGGAAAGTTGTGAACGTTCTCATAATACATACTTTATGAAATTAAATCTCATGTAATAAAACATGATAACTTTTGTTTTTAATGGTTTGCTTGTGTTGTATTAAGAAAAGCTTGCAAAAAATGAAGTTGTAGTTAAAGTTGGATCAACCGCATTTTGGACCCTGTCCATTTTATAAATAACGTTCCCTATGGCTAGACAGTGTAATGTATGATTGAACAAAAAGTACACGTATACTGTATTATGAACTTCTTAACGAGAATAGCTGCCTAAAGTTTAGAAAATTTATCATTGGAAGCATGGAGCAATTCATTGTAGAAGGATTCCCATTATTCCGGAGTGCGGGAAAACATGCGTGACGTAGGCAATTTAATGAAATAGCTCCTGATAGCGACAAAATTTACCCTAGGCCTACACTATACACTCACTGAGGATAGAAGTGAAATACGGCTATTTGCCCATGTTTTTAAAATAAGAGTATTGATCTGATTTAGAAATGATAATAAAATCCCGCGCGTTTCCTGTCTGACATTTTAAAACTTTTACACATTAAAGTAAATTTTAAAATTGCTCTATTTTTGTGTTGTTTTCAATCCATGTTTTATTTTTGAGATTTTCAATTCATCTTTTTATGCTATATGTATAACAACATAAGATTCATCGTTACGAATTTTGACAGAACTCGTATTGATTTCTCCGCTGCGACTTTGAGTATTTATCTTTTCTGATAGGGTTTACAAGACATCGTTTTTTAATTAAGTCTTCTTTACTGTGTCCCAATTGCCTTACCGACCCCTCTCTTTAATACACATGTATATGCGAATTGTTTAAGGAATAACTATTATTTTTCGATTTCATGATGTGATCAATCGATTGGCTTGCGTGTGATTTGCATAAACGCCAAAGGTGTTTATGCATAAAATTATCACGCAAGCCAATCGATTGATCATTGTCATGAAATTGAAAAATCTGACAGTTATTCCTTATATTTACATGCTTTGATTCCGCCAATCCACGTGCTCCAAGCCTAGCTTCTGTTTAGTTGTTTGTCCCGCCCTGCACGTGTTATTTTTGGAACCGCGCCAATACATTGATGGAGAAATAAAGTTCATTTACAATTTGTAATTTTATCTCGGACAAAGACATTGGATATGTAAATATTAAAAAATATTTTCCTTTTAACCATTGAAATGTAAAGTTAACGTAAATCGTAAGTTCAGGAGATGCAAGAAAAAAATTCCTTCGTTTTTTTCCGACCCATTTTTCAGTGCCTTGCAACTTCATTAGATGGCTCATTTTATCCCTTCTGTTATCTACACAACATAATAGGAAAGGAACCAAAAGCCAAAAAAGCTGTTAAAATTATGTCCTTTCAAAAGTAGAAAATTTAATTATTGTAAATATTTCCACCCAACCACCAAAAAAGTTCAGATATACATACATAGACTATGGATTTCTTATTTGATATCAAAGAATATATAGTAACTTCTAAACATAACATCAATCACTTGATACACTATGAATTTATCTGAATTCAAAGAATTTAGCTTCTAAATGTGACGGCATAAATCATTTTTTATATTCCTTACTCCATTCTTTTTTTTTATTTGTGATGTTCATAATACTCACATTTATGTAAAACAAACCTCGTTCATCTACATCATTACTTAACTGTATCAAGATGTACAAAAATTGTCCCTTTGTAAAGTTCATTTTGGTTTCTCGAACTTAATGTTCGCTCGCATTTAAGGTGAATATTGAGCTAAACCTAAAAAAAAAAGTTGCTCTTGGTTCATATAAGTTAAATATGTTTTTTGCTTTTGAAATTTACAGACGAGTGAATTTCATGATCTAAATATTTATGCATGTTATTTTCTTTTATTTTGACACATAACTTTGTATTATGTAAAGGGCACTTAATATCATTGTGGAAAGCAGTTCAAAGATCCTGTCGAAAACAAGAAAAAAATTAGCAGGTCAGAATAAAATTAGATGAAATGGGAAAGATCAAGCTTTTTAATATGTAAATAAACATTGATTGCGGTACGTATTACACATGTTACAGAAAAATGCTTGTCAACATCAGTAATAATGCTTAGATCATGCTGTACACATTAACGTTTTAAGGTGACCACACATAGACATAAAATCCTTATGGCAACACGCCACCAACCTCGGAACAAGGATCTAGAGTAATTTCCTCGTTAACTGTGAAATAAGTTTTTTTGTTCAATATGGAAGGTGTCTTAGGCGTTTCCCGTTATTTACTATTCGTCTCACATATATTATTTGCTTCATACGTGCATTGTGGGAATATTCATTTGAACAAATTATCTACCTTATATATACCTGTGTCTTATACTGCGGGGGAGCCTGTGTTTTCCTTGAAGGGAGGATCAGCCGAACAATTGGCGTATGATTCACAGGATAAAATGGTCTACATCGTAGGTATGTTCTTCTATTTCCTCTTTAGTGTATATCTTCATGTGATCTTCAAAGGTTGTTTTCTTTCATATTATTTGGTTTTAGGTGATCTGAACAGAATAAGTGACATGTTAACTTTGTACAAGCAAATAAATGGGTTAAACATGATAAATTAGTTTGTTGTGAAAAGAACAGGACGAACTTTCACTCTGACTTAATGAATATTCTAATTGACAATTAAAGAATGTCAATCGTTTGTATTTAGAAAAATAAATGATTGACAGGTTCCTCCATTAGAAAAAATAACAACAATGAAGCATCAAAGTAGACGCATGACAAATCTTTCTCTTAATTGCTATTACAATTTCTTTGCAGGGGCATCCAAACTTAATGTTATCGATATTTCAAATGCTTAAATCCCGAAGATTCTCTACAATATCACCTTGGGAGATTTTGATCCCACTGATGTAGAATTCTGTGGGGATCATGTGTTTGTCTCTCTGGACAATAATCAGGACAGAGAAGCTGGAAGAGTGGTCATCTTTGAGAAGTACCACAAGGAATCTGATACAATGAATATTATTTTCAACATAACAGGTATTTATGTATATATAATTTTGATATTAATTCTATTATCAAAAACAAGAAGTGTTATAGTAATACCTAAAAACAAACCACTTATCAGAAAATTCAAAAAAAAGTTTTGAAATACACTTGGAAATTAAATGAATAAAGTAGAAGTTTTATGGATTGATGAAATTATATTGCACTGACTAGAATTAGGCCAGACTATTAAAAACGAAATCAATACTGCTACAGTGGGGCCTTTACCAGACATGCTTCTGCCTTCCTCAAACTGCAGCACTGTTTTGGTTGCCCTGGAGGGAGAAGCTTATGCCAGAGATGGTCAATTAATAGACCCTGAAGGGGCTGTCGGACTTCTGAAGTTCCATGGTCAAAACATCTCAACCTCAAATTATTCGTATAAAAGACTGAATTTCCACAATTTTAATGATAGGTATGAATTTTTTTTTTAATATATATATTATCGTTCAAATATCAATTTTAGCTTACTAGTATATTTTTGGTTAATGCATAATTATTTATTATTTTATTTTCTAAAACTTGCATTTTGCTTAATGTCCTTTAAATCAATGAGAGCCACAACGCTAGTTTCCTGAAGATTAGTAAATACCTGTCGAATGATGTCACACGTTTGCTTAATTAATCTTTTGTAGTATATATTTATAGTACCTTATAATTTATAATGATTATCTTACCTTTGCAGATGGGAAGACCTGTCAAATTACGGTGTCCGCTTTATTTATAAAGAAAATAATAATTCTTTTTCCCAAGATTTAGAACCAGAATATATAACGTACAGCAAAGATGAAAAGAAAGCCTACGTTTGCCTACAGGTACAATCTATTTATCTAAATACGTAATGAAATACGTGCATATATTTTTTAGTTTAAAAAAAGATACTTTCGGCTTTACAATTTTGTTTGAGAAATAATATAATTGATAGACAAGATGCTGTTGAAAATTTGAATTCAAAACACGCCAATAAAGGTCAAAGATAATTTAAATGACAATTTTCCAGAGCCATAGGATTCAAGAGGAAAAAATTAAAACCAAAATAAAAATTTCAGTCGGCAAGGAAAACTGAAAAATTTGAACTTAAATTTTATAGCTTATATTTGAGACATCGATTCCTTAAAGTTATCAGGTTATCTGAAGAATGAAGATTCAGATTTCTATCAATCTTGCAGGAAAATAATGCAATTGCGGAGGTAGATTTAGAAACAGAAAACGTTACAACCATTCATGGACTTGGTTTTAAAAACTGGAGCAATTCTAAACTGGATGCCAGTGACAAAGACAATGGTATTAAAATGAACATATACATTTTAATATATCAGTTTCAGAATATGCATTTTTTTATGTTCCTTTACATGCGAAAATATGTGTTGCTGAGGAAAATTGATTTTTTTGTTTTCATATTCTTAATTGGAACAGCGATGCTGCATTGTTTTCAATCTTTACTCCCAAAATGAAAGTAAATAGCCAAAGCAAGTAGACAGTTTAAGAAATAAAATAAGAAGAACCTCTCTCACACAAGTGGCCAAAAAAATAAATGATGGTCTTTATTTCTCCTTCAAATTACAAAACTTTAATATTCTTATATTGGATATATTTTAGCTGGTATGGTGATTTAAATTTTATATCAAGCAATGGATGTACAGCTGTATATATTTCTCTTCCAATAGGAATTAATATCAGATCACTTCCGGTGTACGGGATGTATCAACCTGACGCCATCCATGTTGTGAAAATGAACGATGTTGAATACATCATCACAGCCAATGAAGGAGACAGCAAGGATTATTCCGATTATTCCTTGAAAAAAACTGGGTTTAGCGAAGAAATAAGAGCTAAAGATATCATTCTTTCAAGTAATTTAATGTTTTTGGTTTCAGTTGTTATCATTTCTTTCCCTATATACTGCATCTGATATGTCAATTCATAAAAATGTTATTTATAATTTTAAATTGTCTTGATAGATAACTCTGAAGTGAGGGAGTGGGCGTTGCAGAATGATGTGAAGAATATATTGGATGATGCAATTTTAGGTATGTTCAATGTTTATGTTTTTAAAGAAATTTAGTCGAAAAGGTATTCAATATACAAGGATTCCATTATTGTGTTTTTTCAAAGGTAGACTAAAAATAACGAAAGTGAATGGACCGTTAATCGATGGTACCTTTGACAAATTGTACACGTTTGGTGGACGAAGCTTCTCTGTTTGGAAAACTGAAACGATGTCCCAAGTTTATGATAGCGGAAGTAATATAGAGGATACGCATGCCCAAAGACGACGTAATCTCTTCAATGGAGCAGCAAAGGCTGATAAAGATATCAAGGCTACCATGGATTCTAGATCAGACGACAAAGTAATTAATGACCAATATTGTTAAGTTGCTTTTCTCGTCATAAATTATTGTTTTGATATCTAGAACAGCATTTTACTTAAAAATAAAATTATCAGTTAATTTTTCTTTGAAAAATTGTATCATAATTTTCGGATACATTTCATAAAGGCAACAGACTGACTTATACCTAGTTTTAACAAATAATGTAAAACTATTTATGTATCTTTCTTAATTTTTGGTATTTAATGTGTAGGGACCTGAGAGTGAAAGTCTTACAGTTACCTATGATGATGATAAAGTTATACTCTTCATTGGAAACGAAAGGCCAGGTTCTATCAGTATATACTCATTTGAGGGATGTATGACTACACCAAAATTAGAAAGTGTTTTCTTGGACATACCGTCCTTGGAAGGAACATGGACACAGGCTTTTGACCAGAGGAAGATAAGCTGTATAGATCCAGAAGATTTAAAGTGAGAAAAATAACTTAAAATCATCAGACTTCTTTAATTGCTCCTCCATTCACACAAATTTTTAGCATAGCCATCTTGATAATAAACATATATATTTTTTTTAGATATATCTCACCGAGTCAGAGTCCAACAGGCCGATCTCTTCTATTGGTGGCGGGTTCTACCAGTGGAACTCTCTCAATTCTAGAAGTAAAAGGACTTAACATTGGTAAGCAGCATCAAGAAGTGTAGTTGTTCATTCTGTTCTGATTATATAAAAAATTTCTGTTTAAGTTTATTAGTATCATCTTCCTGATATTTTTTTTACAGATAATAGTGGATCTGAAGTCCATTTAGGTAGGATTATTATACCTCGATGTAATTTACTCCTATTTGATTAAGGGTTATTAGATAAAATGAATATTCATCCATGATCCGTCAGCAACTGTTCTTTTCTTTCAAATGTCAAAATACAGACCTCACAACAATTCAAACCTAAATTTATATAAAATTCTAGAATAGTCCCTTAATTTATTGAATATTCAGTGTGATGGAAAAATGAGTATTATCGTGTACCTGTGTGTTTGTGTTTAATTATCAACTATGGTAACATCCACATTGAATATTAGACGCTGAACTATTTTTCATATGACATCACCTCGTAACCACAATAAATATTTTCTATCAAACCTGATACATAATGAATATTTTATATGCTGTACATCTGTCCTTCTACCAGGAGAGCTCAATAAAAAACAACATAGGGCTTACCAAAGTTGACATGTTGTAACTTTATTATTATTATTATTCCCAAGTCTTTTAGTTTCAGATTTTTTTTTATAAATGTTATTTTCTTTTCAGATTGGAGAATGGTAATCTTTATTTTCCTTTTAATAAACGTTTGGATCTAAATAAATACAGTATACATGTAATAATCTATTAAGATTGTTAACTATTTTGTCTACAATTTTTGTTCATGATTTTTCACGTCGAACAGTGGTTTCATTGTTTCATTCAATAGATTGTTGGGACTTTTGTTATAGCAAACCGAATGATTGTAAAAAAAAAAAGTATGATCAAAATAAATACTGTAAATATGTAGAAACTATGAAGAAAACATCTTTTTTAATTTGAACACAATTGATACAATACCTCTTAAATTATTGCCATATTTCTGCGATATTTTTGCTACTTTACATGTCTTAGGATGCTTTAAAAAGATAAGATAAACTTAAAGGTAGGATTCTTCTCATATTTCTAATATTGAAAGATTAATGAAATATTCACAGAATCAAGAAGACAATATCAGTAAGTGATAGTATCAGTGAGATTAAATTTGACCGTTTTATATTAGAGGCAAGGTCAGGTCAAGGTCATTATCATGTGATAATTATGTGATACCTACTTGTATTTCAAAAGTTAAGATTGTTCTATTTGCATGAAAACATATTACTATATCGGGTCTATAGCATGATATTACCGAATTTACATAAATAATTTAACTAAAATGGATATTGGCTATTCCGAATTTTCTCTGTTTTTCTGAATTTTTTTAGGATATATTAGTTATTTTCATACGCTTTCTATATTTAACTTTTTCTTATTTTCACATATAATAAAGTAATCTTATAAATGTACAAAATGAAACAAAAACAAAAAGTTTTGATCGTTTACTTATAGAGAGAAAAAATACTTTTTATGGATTTTTGGCTCAAATCTGCACTTTGATAGGACGCGTTTAAAAGCTAACAAAGTTCTAGTTTGTTTGAAAAATCATATTTATTTGATATATTTTCAAAGTTTAGTCCCTCATTATTAATTTAACTTACATTTGAAATTTTTTTTGCAAGTCTTCGATTGCGATAAAAATTATAACTAAATTCGTTGTTCTATTATAATTTTGAGAGGCAGAAAAGACGATATTTTCATACGCCACCATTCCGCCAAAAATATAGTCCCTGCTAGTTTTCAAACGCAGTTTACCATTTCTATTTAAAGTTGTACAATTGTGATGAGGAAAGGAAAATATGGTCTTTTAAATCCCTTACAACTCAATATATAAGACATGTAAGCAAATATCCTTTGAATGTTTCATCTATTCAGAAACCAGAGAAGAATCCTACCTTAAGTAAAACTCGGCTTTGTCTAAATCTGTGTAAAATTCGTTGTTTGTGCCTTTGAACATAACTTGGACAACTTCAATTAACTATCTAAGAGGTCTCACGAGTTTTCTTTCTTCCACCTTATACGATACGCCAATGTCCACAGTTGAAACCAAATAAGTATTTTATAACTGCTGGTTTTCATGAGTTTAAGGGGAGTGCTTTGGATAGTCTAGGGCATCGGCGGTTTTCATTCCCTAGTCATCTTTAAGAATCCTTACATATTTACTATGCGCATGTCGTAGAAGATACTGGCACTCACTGCTCAATGGCCCTGAGTGCCGAGTATAGATCAGATCTATATACATTTTAAAATTTGCAGCTTTCCACAGGTATATGATTGTTTCTCCATATGAGTGAAAAATTACGAGAGAGAAAGACAACAAACACGCGTAAAATTCACTAATATTAAAAGATTATTAATAAAGAAGTTCAGGGGTCTTCCTTATGTCATGGAGAAGGGGCGGGTCCAAGCTGGTCTCAAACACTGCTGATCTATGGAACACTTGAATAAGGCTTTAATTTACGTAAGGCAGTAAATACTGTGTCACGAATTATCTGACATCTAAATTTACACTTTCTCAATATTTGGTTACCTTTTTCATTCGACGACCAATAGGGCTTTAAAAATGAAATATTTTAGGCATTGAAGGACAAGGAAATCAAGGTGATTTTGTTCACAAGTGAAATATATGTGAAACATATGTGACTAAAATCAAATCTTATATTAAAAGATTTTAGAAAATTAGCCATGTTCACAATTAATTTGTCTTTTGTTGACATGGTATTTGAATTTTAAAAATTCGTGTTGTTCTTCCGAAAGTGCAGCTTATTTTTTAAGTTATCTTATTTACATGTAAATGTTTCATGAAAAAATAAGTGACGATTACAAAATAAGTTTCTATTAAAAATATACCTTACAAGGAATAAAATATACGATGGTAAAGAATATATGTATTGTCTACCATATTAATATCTAAATTGATTAGGACATAAACACTGTAGGCCTACATGCATGAGATTTTGCACTTTAAAGGGTGTCCTCTTGGTTAAGGCAGTTTTCTCGGAAGGGTATCTAGAATGTACCTCCAGATAAGAAACATGACACGATTTTTGGACATCTTTTTATCACCTTAAAGAACTTACCCTCTCTTTATATAATAACCTAACATAGTGTTATTAAAGGACAGCACATCAAATGCATTTAATAGTAGTTTCTTGAGAACTATTTTTCATGTTGAAGGATTAAAAAAAAAATGAATAGAAATTTGTTTATTCTAGTTTAATAGTGCCTTTTTAGGTATCTTCTTAATTAACTCGTTATAAGCAGCTATTTTTGCAGATATCAAACAAGCAGGAGCCTAGAATCTTATTAACAGAATTTAAAATTAAGCCATTTGATGTTTTATTAAAATACAAAAGGCGTACATTCCCAAATGAAAATTATTTGTTTATTAGAATCAATACATTTTATTATAATGTTAAAAAACATGAAAGAATGAATTGATTTACCATGACCTTGTGTTAAATATACAAACAAGAACAAATATTCTTGCTTTTGAAAAAATGCTATTACTCTTTCGCCTTATTTTAGGAATATGCTTTTCTTTTCATAAGATACATAAAGGCCACGATTCATATTTTGGACGCTAAGGGTGTTTTTTTCGCTTTTTAACCAAAAGTTAAAGGATTATCTTTGAGGATTTATTTACCTCAAACGTACTTTGTTTTAATATATATCTTTATCAGCACTCTTGTAAATCAACATATCAAACTGTTTGAAGTGCAAAAAGGTAAAATTTAAGAAATAAGGCATATGTTATCCTTGGTTTTTTCTTTTCAATGTTTTTATTCTCTATTGCAATAGATATTACACCAGTTCTACTTCCGTTTAAGATAAATTTATTCATTATGAATGCACATCTTTCAAAATCGTTATCAAAAACAAATGGGTGCAGCACATTTCGAGGTATCTATGTCACAACGGCTTTGTGATTAAGTTCTGATTTTTCTACTAGTTTTCCTTAGCTGAAAAAAGGTCGTCTGGGGTGAGTAAGAGATACCATTTCAGGACACCTTCTCAACACTTTGTAAAGCACATGAAATATTATTTGTGTCATTTACAATCAAAAAGTAAACAATGCCAAAATACGTTCGAAACTTAACAGAGGTAGTCCAAAATATGCGTTTTTGGTTCTAATTTTACTCGTGTAAGACATTCCAATGCTTCAAATTATGTAAATCAAACTAATGATGACTTCATATTACAACTGCACAATGTGTTAGGAAACTTAAAAATAAACTATATGTCGAGAGGGTAAGAAAAATAACCTTTATGAGCAAAATGGCCGATCATTTTGGTACTTCAGTGCAGAATTAATTAGAATTTTTCTATGGATATTTTTATGATTTTCTGTCTTGTAATTTTTTTTACTTTTTTTTTAAAATATATTTTTAAAAATAGAATCTTACTACGTTTTTCACATTTAATTTTGTAACTAGATATTTTCTATAAAATTTTCAGTTTTATCCCATTTTTCGGCCAAAAGGAAGAGACTTTATTATTGTTTTAAATATTAATCATCAGTTGACAAAAAATATCAATAAAAAAATTCTAAAGAACTTTTTGACAATTTGAAATCACAAGATTTTACAAAAATCAACAGCTTAAAAACTTACGACTTTTCAACTTTATACACAACAATTCCCCATGAAAAATTAAAATCCAGGCTTTTTGATAACATTGACAGCTGCTTCTTCAATAAAAATGGTACCCGTAAATTTACTTATGTGGTCATTGGTCATTTGCAAAATTATTTTGTTAAAACAGATTCTGATTGCACACACAAGTACTCTGAAGTTGACATCAATAACATCCTTGAGTTTCTGATTGACAATATCTAAGTGGTTTTTGGAGAACAGGTCTTCCAACAATCTATTGGAATTCCCATGGGTACCAATTGCGCTCCGTTATTAGCAGACTTTTTTTTGTATTCATATGAAGCAGAATTTATGCAAAATCTTATGCGTGAAAAGAAGAAAACACTTGCTGTGGCTTTCAACTCAACTTTCAGATATATCGATGACGTATTGTCAATTAACAATGGTAATTTTCATTCGTACTTCCATACGATATATCCAGGAGAGCCTGAGATTAAAGACACGACAGAGTCTGACACATCTGTTTCATACTTGGGTATTTTACTTGAAAAAGACGTTAATGGTAACCTAACAACCAAGCTATATGATAAACGTGATGACTTTAACTTTTCTATCGTCAACTTCCCTTACTTATGCAGCAATATACCTTCATCACCTGCATACGGAGTGTATATATCTCAGTTGATTCGATACGCAAGAGCATACTCTACGTATGAACAATTTCTAAAACGAGGTAAATTGTTGACAAGTAGGTTGATGAAACAAGAATTTCAACAGTCTCGTTTAAAGTCATCATTTCGTAAGTTCTATGGTCGATACAATGACCTTGTCCGCAAATACAATTTATCATTGAGTCAAATGCTGACTGACGTTTTTCATACCAATTGTTAGTCCATTAGTTATACACTGAATTGACAACGGATTTTCAAATTATTTCCTGATCATGACAAGGAGCACACGGCGGGTGTGACCGGTCAGCAGGAGATGCTCACTCCTCCATGGCACCTGAGCCCATCTCTGATGTTTCCGAGGTCTGTGTTTGCTCTGCTCTTATTTTGTATTGTTTTATGGACTTCGAGATTGAATACTGTTCGTTATCTACATATCCTTCTTAAATACCCCATTCAGACGACGAAAATTTGCTTATGTGTGCAGATATACATATGAGTAAATCTACACACGCAAGTAAATTAAAGTTAATTTGCTATGTGTATAGACGAAATATATGTTCTAGAAGTAAATCCTCATACTTTTATATAAGATAAGGAGATGGATAGATTCAGTATTGTGAATTTTTATAATCAAAAAATGGTATTTTCTTCTTATTTGGGTATAAGACTAACTTTTGAATGTTCCCCAAAGAAACTACGACAAAATCCCGATGCACTGATTTATTGGTGCAAAAAACCGAACTTAATGAATTTAAGGACAAAGAATGGTATAAGAATTTTCACACGAAGAGGGGAAATTTATTCAAATCATTTTTGTAAAGTTGAAAATGTTTTGGTCCTGGTGTTAAGAATGTAGAAGAGTCGTTGACTGAGTGTAAAGAAAAAGGTGATTGTTGCCATATAGTGGTTGGCGTCTTCAGCAGATATAGGACGATTGGAATCTTTTTTGGTGTTGGGAAATCTAGAGAACATCAAGTTTGAGAGGGCATAAATACAATAGGTAGCAAAACTAGTTTTAAGACAGGGTTTATTGATTTTAGTCTGAGAGTATTTATCACCCACATTTTTTTTATATAACACCATCTCTCTCTCTCTTCTTTCTATCTCTCTTTCTCTTTCTCTCTCTCTCAAAAAATGAATGCTACAATTAAATATTGTGTTCATCTCATATGTTTGTATCATAGAATTGTAGAATTCAAATTAAAAAAAAAGTTTGAGAGGGCATAATGAAAAATCTCCTGAAATATTAATTGAATTTTTTCAGAAGAAAGAAAAGGGCGAAAAACACGAACAACGCTCAATCTAAAAAATCCGTAAGCAATACAAATATGTGAATAGGAAATAAAAGCGAACCCCTGGAAATTCATGGGGGGATTTCTAACAAGCACCCAACAGGTGTAAATAAGGATATTTGCGAAATATTTATTTTGAACGAGGTTGTTGAAATTCCTGTATCATCAACTTGTATGTCAGTAGATTGCCTTGGTTGAAAAACAGAAAAAGCTAGAAGAAAGTCATTCATAATTATACAGAGCTCGAGCTAATTAATAAAGGGGCCTGTACGATTGAAAAAAATGTACATGTATATTCCTATCAAACCTCTATGGAGACTACTTGAATAGTAAGGGGACTACTAACTGATCCTGCTGGACACATGTTTGCAACCACATTTATATCATTGGAGAAAATACGAATTTATCAGTAAGGTTACAAGATGCTCACATTTATAAATTCAAATTTATCTCAGAAGAGAAAATGGCTTCTTGTTTTTAGAGTTGTGAATGCCATTTGTGGATAGTACTTTGCTAGTACAATCCAGCGTATCCTTTAAAGACTTGACTTTTGTAGCCATGCACCAACAGATCTACCCTTAAAAAATCAATTTACATTCAATTATCTTTGAGGTAGAGCATCCATGTTTTTTAGCTTTAATTGCTAGTCGCCAGGTTTTCTAACGTGTCTTTTACATGCCCCAATGCATACACAACGGTGAACCGAAACAACCCTTAAAAGGTAGATTTATGCAATAAACAAATCAAAATAGACATTATAAGTAAATTTGCTGCGAGTTCATACGACAAAATTTACTCACTTAAACTACTAGTAAAAATTTGCGACAAATTGTATGCAAAAGTAAATTTGCACCATATCCTGACCAGGTGTAAATTTACTCAACTGTGCAGAATTTGCATGTAAGGAAATCAGTTCATACGAAAAAAATTGCACATGTTAGTAAATTTGATATGTGTAAAAATATACTGAGGTATGCAAATCATGTACATGTGTATTTATAAATGGGATATTAGATAGCCTTTTCAATATGAAAAACTTCTAAATGAATGCTCTACAATGTATGCACAAAGTATCATAAAACATCTGGAGCATAAGTGAATCACATGAAACGGGCATAAGGTTTAAAACCAACCGTGTTCTTTAAATGCAAGATGGAGTGTGCCTCAAGGATGTTTTTTAATTTACAATATTTCTTACAATTGTTATTAATTACATGTATTCAAGGTGAAAATATTCATCTGAACAAAATTTCTACTTTATACATACCGTTTTCGTACAATGACGAGGGGAAACCTATTTATTCTTTGGACGGAGGATCAGCAGAACAAATGGCTTATGATTTCCAGGATCAGATTGTGTATATTGTCGGTGAGGTTTTATTTTTGGTACTCATTAAACAAAAGAAATTTCGAACTTTCAACAATAATGTTTTACAACAATATGTTAAAACTATTTTATAAAGCTATTGTAAAAAAAAAAACCCAACAGTGTTTCTCAATGCATTACGAAAAATTGATTATCCAAAGTAAAATGGTTTTAAGGTTTCGCCAAAGAACAAGTCCAAAAATTTCTTTTTACAATAGCTCCCAAACTACGTGAGGTTTAAAGTTAAAACTGTTTTTAAAAAAATTCAGAAAAAATATTTGTAAAAATTTGCATATTCTTAAAAAGTGCACCAGCTTAGTTCTGTACTTTTATTGAAAACCATAATTGCGGAAATAATATATGTTTGTCAATAAAGGGCAAGTTGGACGTGAATGGTCTCTAAAAGGCTGTTATTGAAAGCATGAAATACTAGTATATAAAGACAAGATCCCTATAAAATCTGCCGTTTGCAATGTACTTTCGGTTTCATACCTTATTTGGACAAAATAAACAGGGAAAACAACTTTCCAGAGACTATCGAAGTCCAAATTGCTCTTCATGGATAAACATATATTGTTTCTGCAATAATGCTTTTCACTTAAAGTACGGAATTAATTAGCTGTATTTAAAAAAATATATCTATATGTATTTTTCCTAAAGATGTTTTCTCAATAAATATTTTTTCAAGTATTTATCATCAATGAAGGATATGGAGATAACGAACAGTATTCAATATCAAAGTCCATATAACAATACAAAAATAGGACCAGAGCAAACACGGACCTCTAAAACACCAGAGGTGGGATCAGGTGCCATTGAGGAGTGAGCATCTCCTACTTTCTATCTGTTAATCAGTGATATATTTATAAACTGCAAAATTTTAACTATAAAAAACACATTGTTTTGGAGCTATTTAAAAAAAACATTTTGGACATGACGTCCTTTGACGAAACCTCAAAAAAGCATGAAATACACAATGTTAATTGTATTCTTAAAATTAAGTAAATACTAAACATACAAAACAGTTTTTTTTTAAAAAGCAAATAGCATTGAAAAAAAGGATAAATTCTTACACCGTAAACGCCACCTATATGGTCACTGGAACAACATAAACCCTTAACTTCATGTAAAGAAATGTGCATATAGTCTGATATTATATATACACTAGACAAAGTAGTGACTTGATAAGATTTTGCAGGCACTTCCTGATGAAAGTTAAAAATAATCATCTTATTATTAGTCAAGGGATCTTAACCAAAAATTCAAATGTATAAATTTAATATTTTTCAATCTCCAATATAATGATATACGAATCTTTTACTTCTACTGGAGTTGTAGATAAAAATTTAAGAAAGAGACTTCGATCGTATATGTTTCACCATAGCCATTAGCTTTTTATAAAAACCTAAGATCGCAACCTTTTTAACGTAAAAATTTTTTTACAGGGGCATCCAAAATAAATGTAGTTGATATTTCCGAAGTAGAAAATCCACAGATCCTTTACAATAAAGTTTTGGGAGATTTTGATCCCACTGACGTAGAATTCTGTGGGGATCATGTGTTTGTTGCTTTGGATAATAATCAGGACAGAGAAGCTGGGAGGGTGATCGTCTTCAAAAAATATAACAAGAAGTATAACACAATGGAGGCTGTTTTAAATATTACAGGTATATCATAGACTTATAATATGTATAGCGAATCTCATTAAAAAACCCTTTGATTTCTCAAAAGAAAAAATGAATTTAAATTAAGCAAGATGGAGATCTCTTAAAATTTCTTGAATGGTTTTAATATTTCTAAATGATACAATTTCAGTTGGACCCCTGCCAGACATGCTTCTTCCAACCTCAAACTGTAGAAATGTTTTAATCGCCCTGGAGGCGGAAGCATTTCCTAAAAACGGTCAATTGGTTGACCCAGAGGGTGGCGTTGGACTTCTGAAGTTTCACGGTGTTGACATTACTTCCTCAAGTTATTCCTACAAAAGACTAAATTTTCACAATTTCAATGATAGGTATGACTGAAAATTTTCATTGAATGAGTCTCACACATAAACATTAAGAACTGATTCACCAAAGTATACTCTAGAGAAACCAGTTGAGAATTAACTTATCTTGATATATCTATTTGGCCAAGAGAGTGAATATGGATGTAAAGAACTCAAAATAGTTTTTTTTGGTGAATTTCTATATGCACATGTAGTACCAATACGTATATTTTTTTTTGTAATTTGTAGATGGAATGACTTGTCCAAATCTGGGGTGCGATTTGTTTACAAAGAACAAAACAACACGTTTTCGCAAGACTTAGAACCTGAATATATCACTTTCAGTAAAGATGAAACAAAAGCTTACGTTTGTCTTCAGGTAAATGAATATATTGCAATGTACCTCTAGATTAAAGTCATCTGTTATCATTTAATCTACATCATGAATAATTTTTTTCTAATCTGATCAGCAAAGTACAAGAATGAAAGGCAGATCGACGACTGGGTGACTACTAAGGACATTTTGTTAAACTTAAGTTAGATGACTCCTTTTAAAAAAAGAAAGAATGAGTCCTTTCATTCCTTTACTGTGTCACCATTTGTGCATTTTACCTTTTATCTCAAGAGCACACTGCAAAGTTTGATCCATAAATTTATCAATTGAACGTTTCTTAATTTACAAACCCTTTTCTGAATAACTAAAATGCCGCTTCATATGAAATTTACTGGTAGGCAAATATTGAATAAGATTCAGGAATTTCTATCATCAAACGAGATATGTTCTCTTATAGAAATCAGAGCATGCATAAAGCATATAGAGTCGCAAGCAAGAAATCTTTAAGTATTATTATATATCAAAAACACTTAAATTTTCTTCATGCACTATCTATCGAAAGAGAAATAGCTGTTACTAAAAACTTATTTTTTTACCAAGATAATTGAAACCTGTGCAGACTGAAAAATTAAAAGATGAACATTTTGTAATTAAATCGAAAAGAATATACGTTTGACATTAAGTCTTAATTTATAACGTAGACTTTTCATGAGCTTTTCAGGAATCATGTCTTTTGACACCTTATCCCATTTCCCTTCTCCAGCTCACCATCAAAATATAAAAAGAATTTTTTAAAGTCATGCACTGTGCTACCGACAAAGTTTTTTTGAATTTAAAATTAGCATTCGTAGTATATATTTTAACAGCACAAGAACAGTTAAAGGTAGAAATATGAAATTGAAGTGTCAGTCTTTCTTAAACATTTTTTAACCATTACATAGAGTTAGTTCTTCTTATTTCTTCTGAAAGGTCTGGTCATGTCTAATATTTTTAAATCACAAATAAATAATGCAACCTTTTGACTATCATTCAGTTTTGAACTGATTTGACTTTAGGACCATTTGCCCTTTTAAGTTCAGTCAGGTAAATACTTATCTTATGTCCCTTTACGTAAATGTCCACCTTTCTAGGTGATACGTCCTTGAGCAAATGTACAGGTGAATTCATGCAAATGTCCTAAGCCTGTTACAAAACGGATCCCAAATATTTGCCCTTGGTCTAACCGTCCCAATATTTCCTGTTAAACCCTCCTCATTTTATGACATAGAATTAAATTAAATTTCTCAAATATCTCTTGGCGCAATGAACTTCCGAGGAAAAACTTTTCTCTCGATCATATACATGTACTACCAGTATGTAAAATAAACATTTTGTCATCTCTATTCTCTTGATTTAGAAATGGAAGTTTCATTCATTTAAAACCCCTGACAATTAATGGATTATTTTCTTCAACTTTGCAGGAAAATAATGCTATCGCTGTGGTAGATTTGGAGACTGAGAATATTACAGCAATTCATGGACTTGGTTTCAAAAACTGGAGTAATTCTAAACTGGATGCTAATGACAAAGATAACGGTAATCTAATGAAGTGATTCTTAACCAAAAAAGCTTTATGTGAAAAATAATTTTACATATCTGCTTTTCTTATGATTTCGACTTTGATATTGTAAATATAACAGGGCCTGATTGACCCTTTTTGGACAGGGTCCTGTACCCTACCAATTGGGATTTTGAATCGAAAAAGCAGTAAAATTGGGGGGAAATTTAGGCCATACATTATCTTAAAAGTTGAATAAAGGGTTACTTTGAAGGCTTAATCCCTGTTCAAATCTTTATCATATGAGTCATTAAAATGTCATAATTCAAGTTTTTTTTATTATAAAAGGTACTGCAAAATTCAGCCTGTGTGTCTTTTGGAATTTTTTTAACCTTAATTTTGGGAAATTATCTTAAATTGGACAGGGTCGTTTTACAGGACCAGGATGCAGTTTAAGGGTTACCAAGCCCTGTCTAATATTATCCATGTTCTTCTCTAGAAATCATCATCAGATCACTTCCGGTGTACGGGATGTACCAGCCCGACGCTATCCATTCGGTAATAATGAATGATGTTGAATACATCATCACAGCCAATGAAGGAGATAGCAAAGATTATTCTGAATATCCACTGATTATGACTGGGTTTAGTGAAGAAATAAGAGTCAAGGATATCTCTTTAGCAAGTACTGTGTGCTGGATTGAATAGATGTGATTAGCAAGACTAAAAACAATTCTTTCTTTCTTATACACTTATATTCATCTATTTTCTATAATCAAACATAACATTGAGTTGTTATTTTTCAAAGATAATTCCGAAGTCACCCGGTGGGCATCTCAAAACAATGTAGAAAATGTTTTGAGTGATGCAATTTTAGGTAATTGTTCTTCATAACATATGCTCTTCTATTACATATTAGAACATTTGATGTTTTATGTTCATGTTAAGGTTTCTTAAACTGAACGTTTTTGTTTTGAAGATATGTTTCATTTGATTTAAATTTCTTGTCTGTTTTAAAGGAAGGCTGCAGGTCACAACAGAAAATGGACGACTGCCCAATGAAACCTTTGATAAATTGTACACATTTGGTGGAAGAGGATTTTCTGTTTGGAGAGCTGATACAATGACCAACGTTTATGATAGCGGAAGTGACGTAGAAGATACTCACGCAGAATCAAGACCCGATCTCTTCAACGCAGACCCTAAAGCTGATACAATTATTAAGTCCACAATGGACTCAAGATCAGATAACAAAGTAAATCACACATGTAACTCTCCATAATTTGATTATATATTACTTTTAAAGTAAAGAGGCAATAAATAGTTATATATCACATGTTTCACAGTTCTACTCATGTGAAATTTTTAACATATAGACGAAAAATTACATCTTTGATAAAACTTTTTATTTTTATCTGTTTAGATTAATTGATGACTTTTGTTATTCAGCATTTACGATTTTCTTATTAATGTATTTTCATACTTAGGGTCCTGAAAGTGAGAGTCTTGCAATTGCCTACGAAGGCAACAAAGTGATAGTTTTCCTTGGAAACGAGAGACCAGGCTCAATCAGTATATATTCATTTACTGGAAGTATGACCTCACCACGTTTTGAAAGTGCATTTTGGGATATACCGTCTTCCGATGAATCTTGGACAGATGCCTTTAACCGCAAAACCATAAGTAGTATAGATCCAGAGGATCTAAAGTAATTGTCCTTCCCAAATTTTTAAGTAGGCTTATAAAATAACCATATATTTTAATTTCATACTTTTCGGTTTTTGATCAAAATATGTCCATGATTTTGAAACTTTTAGATACATTCCACCACATCAGAGCCCAAGTGGTAGACCTTTATTATTGGTGGCTGGTTCTGTTAGTGGCACTTTCTCTATATTAGAAGTCAAAGGCTTCAATATTGGTAAGCACGTATTGAGTACTTAGTAATTAGATTGCACTTAATGATCGGCACAGACTTATCACGAGTGTGCTTTTCTATCGGATTATTAATTAATGTTATTTAATATTGAAAAATAAGTATAAAATCTTTTTATTTTTCAGAAAACACCAGAAATGGGGGATCTCAAAACTACTTACGTAAGCTTCTGCTTTTTGCAATGTATTTTTTTAAAGAGAAGTTTATCCCCATTTTCTACACAAAATTATGTTTTTTAAACGTCCATCTGTCCTTCAGTTCATCATACTTTCTTGTCATCAAAATTCATATATATTTGTTGTTTTCAGAACTTGTATAATCTGATTCTTTTTTTTCAGAAATGAACTTTGGTGCCCTTCTCCCTGTATTAGGAGTGTGGATTGTTCAAATGATTTTATAATATTTTTAAAATATTTGTATTAATTTTTAAATTACGATATTACAACGATATTATTTTTCTTATTGTCATTTATTGTGATTTGGAAAAAAAGAATGATCTTTATAACTACTCTTGCTATTATTTTTTATTATTATTTTAACGATGTGTTTTGAAAAATAATTAAAAATCAAAGTTTTTAATTGTGCTGTTGTTTAATCCTGTTGGAATTAAAAACTGTTTGAATGATGGTGTATATGTATTAAAGTACATGTACTAGTAAATTAAACTTCGTTTCAATGTATGTTGATTCCTTCAGTACATGTATTGATATTGAATAAATATGACCTCCCTTTTGAATAATTTCAAGGACATTAAAAGATAAGGCGTCAAAATGACCTTCGTTTGTTTGTATTTCCTATCAATAAGTGTCGTTGTGTTCTCTTTCATGTACAGTGTGTATTCAAATTAAAGTATAAAAAATTCAATTAAAAATTTTTGAATCCAACAATATATTCTGGGCGATTAATTGTATTAAATGTTTTTCATTGTACTGTATAACACATGTCACTATAATAAACAATTTACTTACTTACTTACTATATTTCAAAATATAGAATTGAAACATATAGTTAAGCACTAAAATTAAGTCAACTTGAATTGTTCTTACAATATAAAGTTCCAATAACTATTAACATCTGTAAATGAATTTTATTTATCCAGTTTTCATCTTTGTAATCTATATGTTAAGTTTACTTTTGATGAATAAAGAAAATAACTTGATTTTTCTTATATTTTACTTTATCACAGATGAATAAATATTTTGTTATCATATTGTTTGAAAAAATTGACTCCATACATAACTCTTACAAAACAAGAAGATTGCAATGACCTCTTGCTAAAAAGAGTTGTGATATTCCTCCAAAGAATGTGCGTCATTTATAAAGCGGGGATTATAAAAATTTGTACGTTGGGAAGTTTGTTGCAATTTTTTTATGAATGTTTTTTCTCCTTACAAAATTAATGTTAAAATCGAGGTTGTCCTTCCCCATGTACATAAGATGGGTTAGTGCGTGACTGTGTCACTACGTCTGGATATTTGATCACATGACATCCCAATATAAATTCATCAATTTTTCTCAATCTAGAACTCATTCTCAATATATACCCCAATTTTAAAATAATTTAACATATACATGTAAAATGCTTAATATGAAAAGGATCTTAAAGACCTATCAAAAAATATTTTTCTTACAAATATTATTTGCCATATTTGGGCAATGTAGTAATATTCATTTAGAGAAAATTTCTGACCTATACGTACCCTTTTCATACACTGAGGCTGGAGCGCCGGTTTTCACTTTAGTTGGAGGAGCCGCTGAGCAACTCGCTTACGATCCGCAGGATAAAATTGTATATATAGTTGGTAAGTAACAATAATACCGTTGTATAAAAAAAAAATTAACAATTTAATTTTTTTTTTCTTATTATATTTTTTAAAATTTATTTTGTCCATTTTTCTTTCATTTTGTAAGCTAAATTAAGCTAGCTTAGCTTCAGGTAAAGGTACATGTACATGTGTATATCAACTGCTGATGTCTATACAACTAAATATAAGTCAAATATTTTACTATTCAAGATAGATTTAGCTTGAAAGAAGAAAATTTATGTTAGATATTAAAAGACAATAAGAAGTAATTCTTCGACCTCGTCCGATTCATTTTGTAAAGCGAGGACACTTGTTTAAATTAAATAGTGATGGTATATTTGAACGTGTACGTTATATTAAATTTCCAGGAGCGTCCAAACTCAATGTTGTAGACATATCCAATGTTGACAAGCCAGCAATTCTCTTCCATGAGATTCTGGGCGATTTTGATCCCACTGATGTAGAATTCTGTGGGGACTACGTGTTTGTCGCTTTGGATAATAATCAAAATAGAGAGGCGGGGAGAGTGGTCGTCTTCAAGAAGTATGATAAAAAATATAACACAATAGAGGCGGTTCTAAATATTACAGGTAAACATTTCTAATGTCACAAAAAGGTTTTACTTTATTTTAATTTATCCCAAAAAATAGTATATATATTTGAGGGAGAATAAATTCACTGACTTTCAAGCCAGATGAATATACCCTATCAATTTACATTTAATTTATCATGTTGTAAATTTTGAAATTACTAGGGGGAGGTAAATGTAAATTTTACAATTTATCATGTTGTAAATTTGGCTTTTACCTCCCCTAGTAAATTCAAAATTTACAACATGATAGATCTCTAAACTATAACTCACTGTTTTATATAATACTAGAATCAAAATTAAATAATATTGTTTTTTTTCAGTTGGTCCTCTACCTGACATGCTACTGCCCTCCTCAAACTGTAGTACTGTTCTAATTGCCCTGGAGGCAGAGGCCTTTGCGAGAGACGGCAAATTAGTGGACCCAGAAGGTGGTGTTGGATTGTTGAAGTTCCATGGTCAAAGCATCTCAGCCTCCCACTATTCGTATAAAAGGCTGAATTTTCACAATTTCAATGATAGGTAAGAATTTACAGAGGGGTAGGGGGGAGATAGAAAGTCGAATGGTGAGTGATGAGTGAATTATTATACATTCTTTGTCAATCAGTAGTAGTAAACTGAAATTCAAAGTACTTTCAGATTGGTTACAAAGCTACAGATATGCTTGAATGAGATTTTGTTACCATTTATCTTACTTTTTCAGGTGGGCAGACTTGTCTAAATCCGGTGTACGGTTTATCTATAAAGAAAATAATAATTCGTTTTCACAGGATTTAGAACCAGAATATATCACTTACAGCAAAGATGAAAGGAAAGCTTACATATGCCTTCAGGTAAAAGGAATTTGCTAAGTGTACTCTTTTGCGGAGTATAAAACTTCCACAATATTTCCTTGAAAATAGATAAATGCAATTGATTCTGCAATTTCTGCAACAAATTAGTTTCTAAGTGTGCGTATTTTTTAACCGTTTTCACCGATAGAACATGGAAGATTCATTTCTGAATCAATATTATTCTCAAAAATTTCGAAAAATTTATATCACAGTAAATGGTTCACATATTACTTTGAAGCACCTGCTCCGAGTATTCCTTTTGATATTCTGCTAGTGGTTTTTTTTCGGATATCTAGGAAAACAATGCAATAGCAGAGGTAGATTTAGAAACAGCAAACATAACAGCAATTCATGGACTTGGTTTTAAAAACTGGAGAAATGCCAAACTGGATGCTAGTGATAAAGACCACGGTACATGTATTGAGTTTTGTTATTTTATTTTGCTACAATTTTTTTTATTTTAGAAAATTCCAAAATCTAAGAACTTATCAGTTTTGCTCATTATTTTCAAAAGGTGTAAATAAATTCAGATTTCTTTTCAGGAATTCATATCAGACCTTTGCCTGTGTTTGGAATGTATCAACCTGATTCCATTCATATAATGGATTTTAAGAATGTTGAATACCTCATAATGGCTAATGAGGGTGACATTAAAGATTATTCAGAATACCCTCTGCATACGACTGGTTTCAGCGAAGTGGTGCGAGCCAAGGATGTTACTCTATCAAGTACAATTAATTCACCATACAGTTTTATTTCTAATGTGCTTTTTTGTCTGTACATATTTTAGATGGTTGAATTTTCTTTTTGTTTACTAGATAATTCTGATGTAATAAGGTGGGCGAAGGAGAATAACATAAGGAATATCATGGACGATTCAAATTTAGGTAACTCTAGTCTTTTTATATTGCAAAGAAATTGAAATCGTTAAGAAATATACGCTTGTCATCTCTCTCTATATACATGTATATATATATATATATATCTCTCTCTGCGTGCGTTGTGTGGGTTTGTAAGTCTATATAATTTAATCATGTTAATAGGAAGGTTGCACATTACAAAAGAGAATGGTCGACTACCGGATGGTACCTTTGATAAGCTGTACACATTTGGTGGACGAGGTTTCTCTATTTGGAGGGTTGATACAATGACCAAAGTTTATGATAGCGGGAGTTCCGTCGAAGATACACTGTCACAATCAAGACCCGACTTGTTTAACGCAGATGCAAAACAGATTCACAAAGTTGTAAAAAACACGATGGATAGTAGATCAGATGACAAAGTAAACATCAAACAATGCTTTCTGAAATAAATGTTAAACAATGAAATGTCATTCACAAATCTTTTCCCTTTTATATGTATATATGACGCCTGATTTTATTTCAAAGGGTCCTGAAAGTGAGAGTATTGCAATAGCTCACGAGGGCAACAGAGTTATAGTTTTCCTTGGCAATGAGCGTCCAGGTTCTATCAGTATATACTCATTTATTGGAGACATACCTACGCCACATTTTGAAAGTGTTTTCTGGAATATACCAAACTCAGAGGTCACGTGGACAGAAGCTTTTAACCAACAGACCATCAGTTGTATAGATCCGGAAGACTTAAGGTAACCTTGCAAATAGAACTTTTCACTGATAGTTTCAACTGAACATTTCAATTATAGTTTGAACAGAACATTTTTACTGATAGTTTGGACTTTCAGTTAAACTCGTTGAAATACGAAAACTTTGAAATACACTGTATATAGTCTATATTAATACTACAACAATATTTGCAGTTCGGTCTGACGAACGTAATTATCAGCATGTAACAGGGTATTAAATGTCCAAAATTTTAATTGATTTAAAAGATTCAATTCTAAGATTTAAATGTATATGATGTCTTGAATCCCTTTTACCGGTACAATATACTTTCAGATACATTCCTCCCCATCAAAGTCCAAATGGTCGTCCATTGTTATTAGTGGCCGGTTCTATCAGTGGAACTCTCTCCATACTAGAAATCAAAGGCATCCACATTCCTATACAAGACGTTTTAGGTTAATTAAATGTAAGTATGATAAAAATAAAGGTATCGGTATATTTTTCCCTTTAAAATTTTGATTTTTTAATATTTGAAAAAAATAATGTAATTAAATATTCTTTGCAGGTAGCTCGGGAGTTGTGAATTTTATTAACCTTTAGGTAGGTTGGATTTGATGGTAATCTAACAACCATGCAAGCTTTATGATAAATGTTATGAATTTAACAATACTATTGTCAACTTCCCTCACTTATGCTGCAATATACCTTCTTCGCCCGCATACGGGGTTTATATTTCTTTAATTCGATATGCAAGAGCATATTCTACGCATTAACATGTTCTAAAACGAGCTTAATTATTGACAAACAAGTTGATGAAACAAAAATATCAGTAGTTTCGTTTAAAGTCATCATTTCGTGAGTTCTGTGGTCGATACTATGACTGTATCAGCAAATACAATTTACCGTTAAATCAAATGTTGACTGACGTTTTTCATAGGTTATTATTTACTTACTGATTTGTCGAAGGATTTCCCCGTTATTTCCCAATCATGACAAGGAGCACACGGCGAGTGTGACCGGTCGGCAGGGGATGCTTACTTATCCATGATACCTGATCCCACCTCCGTTGTTTTGGAGCTAGTTCATATGTTAGTTCTGCTCCGATTTTGTATTGTTTTGTGGAGTTTCGAAGTTGAATACTATTAGTTATTTCCATTTGTATCATGTATCGGTAATACATATATATTGTATATCATTGCGTATCTGGTATATTTGAATGATGAAAATGTTTGCAACTCAATATGTAATTTTCCACAAGTCTTTTCAAAAAGCAATGAAATGGGAATGTAAACGCTATATGTATATTTTTTAAATTTGCTGATCATGATGGTCATTTTCTTTCAAACAAACTTATTCTTTTTACAGAAAGAAGTTTGATAATCTTTACTTTCCTACTGAGAAGAGGATGACTTCATTTCTCATAATAATTATTCTATGTTACTATGACTGTTTTAGTTATTTGTGTCTATTATACTTTTTTTTTATTTCATGCAATTTAATGTAAGTGTTTTCACACCAATGATTTTTTTTATTTTAACATTACCTAACGGAAACGGCTGAATAAATGAAGTTTGTGAAACTTGTTTCCATATCTGGAGTATTATGAAAAAAATACATGTTTTTTTGTACTCATGAAAAAAAAGTTGTTTACACTAACTATTGTAAGTATTGCTTGCAATACAAAAATGTGTTGTTGTTTTTTGAATAAATAGTCCATTTTTCGAGTGTTTGAGTAATTTCAGTGCAGCTGTAACTCCCTGCCCCGTCAGCACTATAAAGAAGTGTTCCCCTCGACCCACCTACCCCAATCCGCACATTCTCTTCTTTTCCTCTTAAGCAGGGAAAACAGATTCTCTGAGTTCTCTGAGTTTCTTGTTTTAAATATTGCTTGTAT
Source organism: Saccostrea glomerata (assembly GCA_003671525.1). Classification (NCBI taxonomy): domain Eukaryota; kingdom Metazoa; phylum Mollusca; class Bivalvia; order Ostreida; family Ostreidae; genus Saccostrea; species Saccostrea glomerata. The sequence continues at coordinate 1,567,152 of PRKT01000046.1, forward strand.
GATGTTCAACACTTCTCTGTCCAGACCACACCTCATTTTCTGTAATACATATAGGCACGGCTTATAACTGTGATTGTAAATGATACAGGATGCAGACATAACATACAGTTATTCAGGAAATCACTACTCTTCATTTGCCCACAATACAATAAACCATTAAAGCGATGCTTCTCGATGAATTCTGATCTAATGTACATTTTTTCTGGCTATTCTACGAGCTATCATGCTTTTGACATCATAGACAAAGGCAGTGCTACCGAGAATAGAGAAAAGCCAAAGGTCAAACCGAGAGAACATGTAAGTTTGCTTTTTGCGGTCAAGTATATATTGCCGAATTTGTTAAAAATTCAAAAATGTATCTTTTCATAGATTTTTTTTTAAATCATGAAATGAAATGAGCACATTATTCTTAAAATTTAAGCATCTTTACGAGATGCAGGAATTTATATAGAAGGAAACGGCTTAATACATTTTTACATGTCATAGTTAATTCTATGTATTTTAAAAATTGAATTTATGTCATTGAATAAAATTTTTTTTCCCTTAAATCACTTAGATTGGAGTGGCTCCGACACACGGATATATTCGGAAACGTCCAAAGAACTATCTCATTGAATCTATATTAACTTTTTTATGCTTTCCACCGATTTCGATTGCTGCCATTTTCTTTGCATTAAATGTAAGTTTAGAAGTAACAATTGGCTTGTAAAATGTTTTTTTTAAAAAGCTATACTTGTGTAATTGATATAAATTAATTTTGTAACATTGATTTCAAGAAGAGGGTGCATATTTGAGCATTACCAAAAAAAGCCAAAAAAATGCTGTAAATGAACAATATAAATATTTTATTTGTGACAATGTATGGAAATTACAGACTATGGTATAAATTTATCTGTTGTTGTAGGTTAAGCGATCTTATGGTCGAGGTAATTATCCTGCAGCATACAATGCTTCGAAGAAAGCAAAGCGTTTAGCACTTTTGTCCTTTTTACTTGGAATTGTTATGTGGATAGTGTTTTTGACACTATGGAAAATAAAATTCAGCAATCCTAAGTAAGCAAAAAAAAAAAAAAAACTTCTGCAACCGACTTTCCGTCAGTTTTTAAAGGATTTGCAATTGAAAGCAAGATTGGAGGATTTCTTATATACTTTTTTCCCCCTGGAACAATACTATTGTATTATAAAGAACTTCCTTTATAATACTCACGTGAAAACAATAAAGGTCCTGTATTCATTATAGTACGAGGGACGTGTGTACAGATGGACATAAATTCATGTTTCCGATTTTCCTAAGTTGTGCAAATATTGTCGTCCATTATGCAATTTGGATTCGGCGGGTATCAGAATTATGATGCGGCGGAGAGTGACAGAGAAAATAAAAGGCTTAAAAAGAAAGAACCAGAGGTAGGATCTTGAATATGTTTTCAAAACTTAAAGGCTGGTTTATGTTGCAATAACTTTTGTTTTAAAAGATAAACGTGTTTGTTTCGAACACCCCCTTAATTTGTATTCATAAATTTCAAACATATGAAATGCATATTCTAACTCAATAAAAACAAAAACAGCTTGTTCATCAGAAAAGCAGAAAAGTATTGCAATTCTTAGTTTCTCATTACCACATATAGTCCTCTTAAAATGCTTCGTGATCGGGAGGCCCGGGTTCGATTCTCGATCGCGGCGCCGCGTCACACCTAAGACGTAAACAAAGGTAGTGACTGTTCCTTCGCCAAGCGCTCGGCACTAGAAGTGAAAGTCACGGGTCTTTCGGATATGACCTTAAAAACGTAGGTCCCGTGTCACGGTAGGCGTTGGCACGATAAAGAACCCTCACTGCTCAATGGCCCTGAGTGCCGAGTATAGGTCTAAATTTGAAGCCCTTCACCGGCATCGGTGACGTCTCCATATGAGTGAAAAATTCTCAAGAGGGACGTTAAACAATATACAATCAATCAATCAATCAATCCTCTTAAAATTCTTTTAACATCGAATTTTACTTTTGCCCTTAATATGCCCCTATAATCAAAGATTCGGGGGTATATTATTTTTGTCCTGTCTGTCTGGCCGTTTCTCTGTTTGACCGCAAAAACTTAACCTTGCCCATAACTTTTGAGTGGTGGAACTATGCCTATCAGATTGCACATATGTATCCCTTGTGACCATACCTTTCTTTATTGTACCATCAAATTTGACCTTTTGACCCTGACTTTGGAGTTTAACATACTTTTACAAAAAAAATCTAAATCTTAACTTTTGCCATAATTTTTGAACAATCAATGCCAGGATTTTCATATTTTCCACGTGTATTCATTATAACAAAAACCTTCAATGGTTTTAAATATTTTTGACCTCGGCCTTAGAGTTTAATCCACTATACTAGTATTTAAAGAACTTTAGCCTTGGTTATGACTTTTGTGCAGTGAGCACTAGGGCTTTCGTTTTAAATAGGTGTATTCCTTGTAACAATACCTTCCTTAATTTGGATACCAACAATTTTGACCTTTCTTGACCTTTGGAATTTGACTTGCATTCGGGAGACTTACCCTCGCCATAAGTTGCCATACAGTGTTTTTAAAAAAAAATATTTTTATGCCCTGTAATATAAGATTCGAGGTTATGATATAGTTTTGCCCTGTACCTATAGCTGTCTATCTGTTTGTCCGTAAACTTTATCCTTACTCATTACTTTTGAGTGAGCGATTCCTTCATATTTCACAGGTTTATTCCTTGTGACAATACCTTTCTTTTGGTACCACCAACTTTGACATCTCGACCTTGGATTTTGACCCACTATTACAAAAAAATCATCACACTTTAACCATCGACACAACTTTTTAACAGGCGATTCTAACGCTTTCATACTTAATTTGTTATTCATTGTGACAAGGCCTTTCAGTGGTTATGAATGTTTTTGATCTTTTGACCTTGACCTTAGAGTTTGAACTTTTTTTTAAATTAACCTTGGCCATAGCTTTTGAACGGTAAGAACTAAGGCTTTCTTATTTCACAGGTGTATATTCCTTGTGTCAAGATTTTCCTTTTGGTAACAACAATTTTGACCTTTCGACCTTGACCTTTGGATATTGACATGAATTTGATAAAAATTCAACCCTCGCCATGAGCTGCAATATTGGCTATCAGTGTTTCACAAACACTCTTTTTCTTCTTCTTCTTGCTGAAAGGGAGATCGGCAATTAAGAATTCTATTATTAATATTATTTTAATTCCAGACGGGACTGGCTGATCAGTTTGGCTACATCCTGACTTCTCCTAAAGATTACAGAGCAGAAGCTGTATTTGCCACCATTTTCTGCTGCCTACCATTAGGACTGGTGGCTCTATATTATTCCACGAGGGTAAGAATTAATTTCATTTCAAAATTTAAAGGATTGTACATATTTATTAGTTAAAACTAGATGCATTCTATCATGTTAAATCGTTTACTTACTAAATAAAATAGTTGGTTTTTAAAATACTTAAAGGAATATTGAAAGTGTATACTCATACATACTTTTATCAAATAACTTAAATGCTCACCTAATTTACTTTTACCCTTTTAACCTGATGCTCTCATTTTTTTTTAATTGCTATCAGTTACTCATTATATTTTTCCAATATGTAAATTTACAGATCTTCTTTATTTATAGGTAAAACATCATTACAAGAACAACAGGCTGATAGCGGCTTACTCCTCGTCAAAGGTTGCCCAGGTTCTTAGTATAGTGGCTACATTAATAGGACTGATGTTGTGGCTTGCTGGTATCATCACTATTGTGGCATTAAAATAATTTCAGTGTCTAGATAAAGTTCATCCATGTATTGAAAAAGAACAAATATGACATTTAATTTAAATATTTATGTATTTAGTATCTGTGATTCAAAAATGACAGATTGTATGAAATTATCAATTATATTTTGTAAAAAGTTGTATTCAACATAAAGGAAAGTCATGATAATATGTAATTCATGGGAAATAAACATGTACAATGTGTCAACTTTTCTGTTACACAATAAAATTTTTAATGTAGAAATAACTAAATTTATATGGAGAAACAAATAACATGACAGTAAATAATGGACAAGATAAGAAAAGAATTATTTCAACCAAAGTGACATTTGAATGAACTGTATGAGTGTACATTAATACTAGGAATAATTATACATTGTACATATTATATGATTAATATTGCACTAAAAATTCTACGATTTTGCTGGTCTTTTAAGAGAACTAAATATTTCATTTTCTATAATTTTAAATAACAAGTATACATGCACATAAAACAACGTATATTTCATCAAGACAGTGCCAAAAAAAACATGTGGCAGTAAAAATCACTTTGAGTTCATGAAAAACCATTTATTACAGTACCGATACACAAACATTATCATTTAAAATTTAATGATGTGATTGAACATTGGAGTATTCAGAGGTCACAATTAATAAAATAGAATTTTTATAAAGCCTGAAATACCGATGAATACATCAGTAATTAAAAATAACAAATGTTGAACTTAAAAATAAAAATACCAGTATTCACAGCTTACATAAATGTAAAATGTATGACATTTGTCGATAAATTTAGCATGTTAACTTTGAACTCAAAACTGGGGGGTGGGGGTCTAAATTTACTCTTATGAACTAAAATTTTCTGAAAAGGTTTACTTTTTTCTTCACAACTATTTTACTGACAAGTTTGATAATTTGACCATTATCTGCTTCCCTGAGGACTAAAACAAAAGAAAACCATAACCCAAAGATATTGAAGATACTAAATTTTTCAAAAGTACTTCAGTAAATTCACATTTTTCTGGATAAATATCACAGGCATTTAAAATTAGAGTTTAACAACATGTACTCTTATGTATTCTTAGCTAGGTAGCTTATCTAAGGATCTTTTTAAAGGAAAAAAATAATCTATTTGAAAGAAAAATATTAAGTTAGCACCTGTATCACAAGTATACTTGTGAGTCTAAATGACACATGATAGGTAAATAAATAAGAAGAGAAAGAGTGAGAGAGAGAGAGAGGAAATCTGCTTAATAAGTTTGTACAAAACATAATACCTTAAAGATATACACCTTTATATATCATAATAAAAGCAAATTATTTTGTGTTCACATTGAAAGAATATTACTCTAAATAAGTTTACCTACTAAGAACAAAATTCTACATTGTATTTTGGCACATTATATTCATAACACATTTATAACATCTTATTCTTGATGGTAAAGATTCCCTCAAATAGGAATTAACTAAAACTTCTTTCAAAACTGAACATAGCTTACACCTTTAAGGTAGATCGCGGGTTTACTGTCTGCCTGAAAACATAGGCTAAAAATTTGTCAGCAAACTCTTCTCGTTTTGAAGTTTTCTTTCTGAAATTTTTTTGAGATTCGTCTGCGTGGTTAGATTGTAATCATAATTCAAATGCGCTAATGTTGATGAGAACAGATGACGCTTTTCCAATGAAATATATAGTAAAATGTCCCTTTTCTGTCGGTATACGCATTTCAAAACCGTAATCATAAAATTAAAACGAAGCAGACGAATTCTATATTACTCGATACAATAAATGTGATGTAAATTTAGAATCGATTTATTAAAAAAAATTAGTATGTGTTCTCGCTCAATTTCTTGCAAAAAAACTTTAAAGTTTTACAATTTTTCATCAGAAGTGTTATATTTTCATCACGAAGTTATATAACGTTGGTGCGACGTCATTATTTTCGTATGCGCATGACTCGAAAAAAAAAATTGAATTATTAATCAACAATTCACTCAAAATAAAGCATGCAATCCGGTAATTCAATTTCCCGATATATTTCAATGTCATGTGTTCTCCTTTTTTCCTTGCAATAAACGTACAAGGGTATAGGGGTGCAGAAAAATTATATCAAATGTACATGGGTGTAAAGAAAAAAAGAACATCTTACCGGTTCTGAGAACATTTTCAAACAAATATAATTTTTGCATCATTTTTATCTATTAATAAAATGTACCCGATTTTAAATCGGATATATTGTAGTTGAATTAAAGGAAGCTCTATGACCTACATTGTATACATGTGTACTTCAGAGAATGAACTGATTTTATTTATATCCCTGAATTAACAGACTTCAGTTTTCCCTTCGAAATGTCGTAAAGGCCATATCTTATCATTACTTTACCAATATATAGAATATTATAGAAAGGATGCAGTATACTATAGAACACAGGTGATACTACAGAAAACATCATTACTAGATACTATTGTCGCCTCAATTAAAACGCCTGACCCCCCCCCCCCCCCCCCCCCCTCCTCAATTAAACCGCCTGACCCCCCCCCCCCCCCCCTCCTTTTAATGCTTGTCAAGGAATTTTTTGTTGTTGATAGTACATGTACCCCCAACTGAAAATACATACGAGTATAATAGCTGTGCCCCGAACTGAAATTGCTTCCTACGGACCTGCAGCTCTAGCCTTGACACCCCCCACACAAAACACCACTTGCAGTTGTAAGCCGAATCGCTATTAATTGTCATTAATAAAAGGGTCTGAGTTATAGATGACAATTTATAGGACGTACATATTTTATTTGGTGATGTTACTTAAATCATTAACGTCTCTCCCCCCCCCCCCCCCCCCCCCCCCTCCTTAAAAAAAAATAATCAGTAAGAGAAACTCATGTACAAATTATAGTTCATTGAGCATACTGACGTACCATTTACTGTGACAGTCCATTTATTTCTTGTTTTGAAAATCTTTTACCTGTACTTAGCTCAGACAATATTGTTGCGCATAAAAATATACGCAGTAACCAATCTAGGCGTACATCATCACGAATGGATACCTTGTATAATGAGTTAGAGAAGGTTGTAAAACAATTAAAATAAAAGTAGATTAGTATGGAGACTAAATTAAACAAACAAAACAACATTTATAAAAGTGAGGAGAAAAAAAATATAAATTGCAGGGGAGGCGCCAGACACACCGGCAGTGGATCTGTTTTTGTATTATATTAACAATTAGGCAATGGTATTTTAGAAAGGTGTGTACACACAACAGATATCAGCGTTAAAAAGTAAAAGACAACCTTGATCAAAACATCAATTATTCTCAATTACACACAAAAAATATTTAAATACACCAAACAACCTTTAAAATATATTTCACTTTTAGCACTGCTGAAGATATTTTTTGCTTGCTAATTTGAACGTGGAAAGCTTTTTACGTCAAATCCTATTGTGACGTCAGCAAACCCGCGATCTACCTTAAATCAACAAGTATATCGAGACTTGTCTCCCTTGACACCGTGTTCATCCTGAATTATGGACTGAGACAGAGTTAGTCCAAAAATAAAAGTTCCTAACACAATAAAGGCAAAAGAAAATGCTGTAATGGCCTTGAACTTTGTGGTCCAGTGACCTTGTTCTCTGACCTTCTTCTGCACAGCTGACAAAACACACATTCCTGTAAAATAATCATATAAATATAAACATATGTAAATACTTGTACCTAAACACTTATATAAAAATGTATCCCAAAAGCAAATTTAAAAAAATTTAAGTCAAAAAGACTCACATTTAACATAATGATACATGCACTAAACCATCCAAAATTATGACTAATCATTATGTTTTAGATATAATGCTTAAAAACTTTTGCATCCATTTGTCTTATTACGAGACAGACAGACAAACAGACATGATCACCATACCATAAAGCATTCCATTATAGACAGAAAAATCAGCAAAAAGAGACTGCCAAATGTATGGTTACAGTATGCATATATTAAATCAGATAAATGTGAGGGGAAAAAAAAATACCTGGAAATATAAAAATAAATATGGCAGCAAATGCTCCTAGGATCTGTATGACTACTCCTATGTTTGGTATAAAGACGGCCAGAGCCAGTGTTAGGACAAACCAAATGATGGTGACTGTTATACGATGTTTAAACTCTGTCTGTTCAATTCGGTCAGGACTCATTTTAAAGAAATCTCTCCACAAACAATCAAAAGCAGCCCTGAAATTTAAAAGCAAAATTGTGATTACTGATGCACATTATTCTTTTTTCATGGGGTGAATGTATCACCAATTCATTTTTAATATTGTGCAGTCTTTCCTCTATCTTGAACTTCATAAAGCCAAGAAAAAATCTGAAGTATATTCAAGGAATTAACATATTAACATTAAAATACATATTAAGTACAAAATAATATTGACTTTCAACTCACTTTGACCTAGCCATGGTATTTTAAACAATAATGTCTGTCAAATAGAAATTAAACTGTATTTATAAATTCAGACAATGTTTTTATATTTCTTTTTTCTTTGTTTTAAAAGAAATGATAGTCATACGGTACTTAGCATTAACAGCAGAAAAAAGCGAGGTAAACTTTTTCACTCAAATCTTTGCATGTCATTTGTTATGAATGCTTTAAGAGAGTACTTATTACAGGTATTGTTTGCAATATACAGTCAAACTTCTTTATCTCAAACCTGATGGGACTGAGAAAAAACTTGGAGATATCAGAGGATTTCAGATATTGAAGGTAAAATACCTAAAGAATATGTGTTTGAGACTTCCAAATCACTTCGACATATCAATGGTATTTGAGATATTTGAGTTCAACATACCGAAGTTCAACTGTATTACAGTAATAACAAGTTCATCATTAAATTACAAAAGAAAGAAAACAAGAGGCCCAGGGGCCACATCGCTCACCTGAGCAAATTGGCTAGGAAAAAGCACAAATCAGAAGGGGGGGGGGGGGG
>PRKT01000046.1:1576033-1593809 GCA_003671525.1 Saccostrea glomerata
GGGGGGGGGGGGGGGGGGGGGGGGGGGGGTCTTGAATTTTAATACTACTTGAGATTGCCTTCATATTAATACAGCATGTGACTTTGCTGTTCTTGATAAGAAAATATTTTTAAACATCTTCTTCCTATATACATGTATAACTTTATAATAATTTGAATTTGATTCCTCATTGTTTCCCTCCCTACCCCAAAGGGCCATGATTTGAGTAAATTTAAATCTTCAATACATGAGGATGCTTAAATGTCAATATGACTAAACATAGCTTTTCTGTTCTTGGGATTTTTTTCCTTTATTATTCTATGTAAAACTTTGATCCACCATTGTAACCCCACCCTACCCTTGGGGGTTATGATTTGAACAAATTCAATTCTACACTACCCGAAAATGCTTCCATATAAATACACATGTACTAGTATTACTAATCATGGCATTGCTATTCTTAAGATGATTTTTTAAAAATATTTTAATGTAAAACTTGGATCCCCTATTGTGGTCCCCCCTATCCCTGGGGGTTATGATTTGAACAAACTTGAATCTACACTACCTGAGGCTGATTCCACATAAATATCACTAATCATGGCTTTGAAGTACGTGAGAAGATGATTTTAAAAGATCTTGCTAGTCCTATGTAGAACTTTGATCAGCCATTCTGCCCCCCCCCTTCCCTACCCCCAGGGATCATGATTTGAACAAACTTGAACCTACACTACCTGAAGATGATTTCACATAAGTTTCATCTTTCCTGGCCCTGTGGTTCTTCAGAAGAAGATTTTTAAAGATTTTTCCTTTATACTCCAATGAAAAACTTTGATTGGCCATTGTGGCCCCACCCTACCCCGAAGGGTCATGATTTGAACAAATTTGAATCTTCACTACCTGAGGATGATTTCACACGAGTTTCATCTTTCCTGGCCAAGTGGTTTATGAGAAGAAGATTTTTTAAGGTTTTCCCTATATAAACATTGTCTGAATTTATAAATACAGTTTAACTTCTATTTGACAGACATTATTGTTTAAAATACCATGGGTAGGTCAAAGTGAGTTGCAAGTCAAACTTATTTTATACTTAATATGTATTTTAATGTTAATATCTTAATTCCTTGAATATACTTCAGATTTTTTCTTGTTTTTTTAAGGTTTTCCCTATATACTCCTATGTAAAATTATGATTGGCCATTGTGGCCCCACCCTACCCCCGGGGGTCATGATTTGTAGAAATTTGAATCTTCACTACTTGAGGATGCTTCCACATGAGTTTCTTCTTTCCTGGCCCTGTGGTTCTTCAGAAGAAGATTTTTAAAGATTATCCCTATATACTCCTATGTAAAACTTTAATCGGCCATTGTGGCCCCATCCTACCCCCAGGGGTCATGATTTGAACAAACTTGAATCTACACTACCTGAGGATGCTTCCACATGAGTTTCTTCTTTCCTGGCCCTGTGGTTCTTCAGAAGAAGATTTTAAAAAATTATCCCTATTTACTCCTATGTAAAACTTTGATCGGCCATTGTGGCCCCACCCTACCCCTGGGGGTCATGATTTGAACAAACTTGAATCTACACTACCTGAGGATGCTTCCACATGAGTTTCTTCTTTCCTGGCCCTGTGGTTCTTCAGAAGAAGATTTTTAAAGATTTTTCCTATATACTCCTATGTAAAACTTTGATCGGCCATTGTGGCCCCACCCTACCCCAGGGGGTCATGATTTCAATAAACTTGAATCTACACTACCTAAGGATGATTTCACAGGAGTTTCATCTTTCCTTCATTTGAAAAAACTTGAATCCTCTTCACCTAAGGATACTTTGTGGCAAGTTTGGTTGAAATTGACTCACTGGTTCTTGACTAGAAGATGAAAATGTGAAAAGTTATCACTGACGACAACGACGACGACGAAGACAGACAACGGACAAATTTTGATCAGAAAAGCTCACTTGAGCCTTCGGCTCAGGTGAGCTAAAAATGTTTCACTATTTTACCTGCCACAAAATAAAAGAATTGGGTATGTTGTATATGTCTTAATGGCAATCAAAAGCACTGCAATAATGACTGATGCATCTGGCTCGTAAGACAACAAAATGTCTGTGGTGATCATATTGCCAAAGGTCAGGTACCCAAAGGCAGCTGTACCTGTGTAGTTCAGAACGCACAAAAACATAGCGACAGCCACAGTCTTAGAGAATTCTCGCAGGCTGCGATTCTCCATGCAGGAATAGATGGGAATAATACTGACATGACACTGAAAAGAGGATTAATTGTTAACATTTTCAAAGCAAAGAGTTTAGAAACTGTAAGAGAGCTGAAATGAAATTGCATTTAAAGAGTTGCTCAGTTTCGAAAAGATGCATCATCTGTAACCCACAGTAAATCTTACATACTCACATTGAGTTAAAGACGAGATCACCTGTTGGCATCCAATGATGATAATTTCAAGGTTGAAAACAAATTAAGATTTTTTAAAAATGTTTCAATTCTTAGATTAAGAATAAAGCTAGAAAATAAATTTGGAAAGAATTTCCATAAGAAAGATACAGTGCATGTAAACTAAGTTAGCAACAATAATCTGGCTTTTTCCATTTTTCCTCCCAAGAATGTCAGATTTTAAGAAAAGAGGATTTCATACCTGCAGGTATATGTTAATAGTTTACCTGATAGGAAAAACAAATAGTAGGAACAACCAGAAAAACATCCTCCCAGTGTAGAGGCCTGTAATGAAAGGAAGAAAATGTCAACATTTCTGACTAAAAAAGTACCATATTAAACTGTATCTATCTCATCTTACATGTAGTTTGTCAATATTGAGCAATTAAAATTCTTTTTGTTCATAAAAAATAATTTCATTCAAACTACATAATGACTCAAGGTCCATGTGTACTTATAATACAAGTAACTTTTTGAAGAATAAAGAAATGGTTAATCAATACTTGTATCGATTTACAGATTTATGTCCCTTTAACCTTATAAATGAGATACTAAGTATACATCTTATTCTTATCACAACACTTAGGCCTATATCAATTAATATATTCATACTACATATAAATAATCTAGAGCATGATAAGAATCCTTAATTGATAAAGGATCTATGAACAATAAACATTAATTCCTTTTGTGTATTACTTTTAATTAACATTACCTGGTAGCAATTGGCCCTGGTTCTGGATGAGGTAGGAAATATTTTATTGTCACAAGACCAACAACATAGAGAATACCAATTACTCCTATAACACTGGAATAAGAAGAAAGATTTCACAATTTAAAGATCAACATAAAATATTATAATATATAAATGCTATGCACATAGGTTAATAGCATTATTTTCATTGCTAGTGAATTAAATCAAGATATGAATTTAAACATCAATTTTTAAAACTTCTGTCATCACATTATGCAGGCATCATTTTTCCAATTATAGTGAAAATATTTTTATTTTTAATATTAAATTAATTTTGTGAAACAGACAAACTTATTAAAATTAATACAAACCTTGCATATTTAAGGAAGTCTATCCTCTTTGGGAAGCATAAAGGGAGAATAAGTAGAAAAGAGGACACACAAATAGTAGTGACACGATCCATGTACCAGGGGCTGTGCTTACAATACCAGTCATGAGCAGAAAAGAGGAAGACTGAAACATTAAAGAAACAACTGAGTTATATAATAGCTAGTACCGTAATTTTCGGGTCATAGGTCGATGGGGTATATAGGTCGAAAGGCTCATTTTCAGCCTTAATTTTTGAAAAATTCTAAGATAGGACGAACTTACTATATAGGACGAGGCTTTGTTTCCCGTTTTCTAAAGATTCTTACGCAGATACAACGTATCAGAACAGGTAAACCTCTAGAATTACTGGGGTAATTCTGTGACATGAACGTATCAAGAAAACAAACAGGTATTTTAATGAGTACAGCATTTAAATAAGTTTTTTAAAAAATGTAGTTAAAACTTCGTTGAATTGTGTTACTACTTATTTTTCTCCAACTTGCCTGTTCAATGCCTCCGTAGTTTCATACTGTTGTTAAACCAGAGGCATAAATAACACGTAAATACGTTCTTATTTTGCAGCTATAATTCGGGAAATACCCGAGAACAAAGAATAATCAGTCTGATTTCAGAACAATTTGGACATATTCCTAATATATTTTATTCAGACATTATTTATCGGTGGACGACAATCGCATTGATGTCCGCCATTTTCAGTTTTGTTCTTCCGGGATTTGCTAAAACCCGCAAACGACCATTGAATGTATATACAAAACAACAGTAAAGAATTGAAATAATATTACCACGCTATAAGTTTAATTATATATTTCATTGAGAGTACCGGTACATTCACAATTTGACCGTCATTATGAATTTCATGGCTTTGTTTGTTCTATGATGTGTAACACTAATACCCTATAACGGCAGGTGGATTTGCTAATCATGCCCTGCGGGTATTAAACCAACACAGGTGTTAAAACGGTGTGTTCCCGTTTTGCACACATTTGGTAATTAATATAGAACAACAGGTAGAAGTGTGTTTTGATAACAATTTTTGCGTGTACACACAGTGTAAATTCTTTTATCTGTGAGACAATTAAAATTCTGTTAGAAGCCAATCTTTGTATAGCGCTAATTCGTTTGACCGGTATTATAATTAAATAAAATAAAAAAATATATAGTAATGACTATCGGTTTGGTAATTATTATAATATTAAATTTAGGAATTGACTGGCAAATATTTATTTCACTCATTTTACACTTAAATAAATATAAGACTGTCACAATAAATAAAATTAATACTATTTCAATTTATCTACTAATAAATGGTAAAACCTTGACATTTTTTCCGTATTTTTAATTTTGATACGGTTGAGGTTTTACTTTTAGTAAACGGTAGCGACTTCCTAACTTCACAAGATGGCTACCGCATGATGGCAATGGATAACACGCTGAGGAATTATTTTTTTGATGAAGCACAGTTTTTTCCTTTGTCATCAACGGATATGTAATGGAATTCATTTTGTAAGAAAGCTATAGAATGAATATTTTATTGTTTACCTGGGCATTAATTTTTCTGCGTAAAATAATGAAAAAAGTTATGAAAGTGGCACAGATTTGCTTTGAAATTGACGTAAATTTTATTGATTTTGGGGCATTTTTCGTAAACTTGAGCCTTAGAAAGGTCGAAATCGTATATTGGTCGACCTCAGCGGCTCTGAGAAAAAAAGTACCGACCTATAATCCGAAAATTACGGTATATTATTAAGATCATGATAATAAGAAGTGATATCATTGACTAAAAAACTGCAAAATTTTAACTGTTTACAGAATCTCTTTATAAAGTTTAGAATTGAATTAAATTAAAGTACTTAAAAGCTGAGTTTCTTCAAATTTCATGCATTTAATTTTGATCCCCATCCCCCAAAAAATTTCAGATCTGCTCACATTTAGCAAGTGTGTAAGTGACTTTAACATCTAATTTTTATTAGATTGTGACTAAAAATATAAATGATATTTTATAAAAATACAATTATGGGATATCTACATACATTCTTCCCACTGGTCACCAATGATGATAAGGAATGTTATACAAGTTCCGAAACAATATGTCATAATGGTAAATGCACACAGTCTTTGTGCATTCTTTCCACACACAGATGCAACAACATCTTGATAAGTGAGACTTTTGTTGATATCAGAGCAATATGCCAAGATCATTATTGCACACACCACAAACACCAAAAGAATCTGAAAATTATATTTAAAAAAAATTAATAAAATGAAATTCACTTTCAGATGACATATAGCTTTATACATGTAGTTGCAATATGATCCAGTGTACAAAAATAAGAGATTGGGATTAATTCTAAACTTTTCTATATATATTTTATCTGTTTACATATAACACTTTTGATTTTGTTTCATGCATACAGTGAGTATAAAATAGTATATCTTTTCATGAAGGATGTACATTACAAAAAGTTCAGATATTTACTGCCTGAATTAAAACAGCTATTAACACTCCTCCTGCTTGTTGATAGGCGTCTGGGAAATTGAGGAGGCCCGCCCCAAGAGCTGCATTCACAACCAAGAATACAGAGGCATACCATGATGATCCTGCATAAATAGATTTTGTTAAAAGAAAATGACTAACAAAAATTTCTTATTTGCAAAACTTTTATAATGTTTATAGATTAAAAGCATGGCAGTGTAATCAATAATATTTTTATTGCTCATAAATTCATATAACAAATTACCAATAGTTTATCAGAATGTTTAAAAAATCAAACTCCAAGTTAAAGAAACATTTTTATTAACAAAATATGAACGTATTTTATACGTCCCATGTATAGCAAATATTCGCTACTATAGATAAACACTAATTTTTTTTTAAACAGTGTCTAACAGGTCTGGTACAATCACTAGATTTAGCTACGTAGCTTGATTTACCTACATAGCTTTATTTACCTACCTGAGGTAGCTATATTTAGCTACCAAACTGGTTTATTTCTATTTAAAAGCATTTTTCTCAGGGTGTGCAGAAAATATCATTTTGATGCAGTGATCATTTTCAACTTTGAACTCATCTGAAAACAACTCATGAAAAAATCCTTCTTGGAAAAATGTCTTTTTCTGCGCAATTGCAATCAAAGTTCTGAAAGTTTTGGGGCTATGTATGACAGTTAGAACAGTTACCCCTTGGATGAAATGACAAAGAAGTCCCGTGCCGGTTAACACAATAATAGGTCGGTAATTTTTGAATTTATTCAGTACAATGTGAAGTAATCGTACCCATTCATGCCTCACCGCACGGACAGCTAACCAAACAATGGAATTACACGTTTTGCTCTAAATTGTCCAAACGCAGCAATGTATAAACTATCTCTGCTTTGGATTGTTTTTTTAAGCCCCCCTAGTATAAATATCAATAGTCATTTAATTGCGACTTTTTGTCTCTTTTTAATAAAAAGAAAATTTTTGAAAACTTACCTTGAAATAGCTAAATAAAGCTACCTGAGGTAGGTAAATAAAGCTACGTAGGTAATTCTACCTACGTAGCTAAATCTAGTGATTGTACTGGACCTGTCTAATGTTCAGTACCTGTTCTTGGTTGTGCTATAATAATGACATCGTTATCCAGCAACGGCGTGCCTTCATTTAAATAATTTGTTTGTATAGACATCGTTAAGATAGAGTTTCCGATAGATACTTCCTTCCCTGTTCAGTAAAACTTCATCTTTTTCTTCTTTGCTTCTTTTCAAAATGCGATCAGCTGTTCCGACATTTTGAAATCACGTGAGTGCGAAAGTAAAACTAATCGATAAAATAACAGAATATTTAGAGACAAAGTAATTCATTGTTTCACCGATCCCACTAATTGTATTACTTCATTTCATTTCTAATTTAATTCATCTTCTCAATAAAAAAACACAACATAATAAATTTAATTAAAATAAAATGTTTCTTTGTCCTTATGTTAACATTATTTATCGATTATCTGAAATGTTTTGTTGTGTCACATGACCGCTATTTAGTTTGGTTCCATGACGCAAATAAGGAAGATACCAACATGGCGGACCACATTGTTAACAAGGATTAACATGAAAACAAAGCATGAAGGGACAGAACACATGGCGAATTTTCAAAATGTGAGATGTTCATTGTGTAGTGTATTGTTAGACATCTTTAACTGCTAGTCATGGGCACGAAACAAAGTACGCCATCCCAGAGACCACGGACTTTTTCAGGAAGTGGTCCTGTGCCCGGGGGTTCGGGGGCAGAAGTTGCCATGGGTTCTAGTGGGGCTACTAACACTCGTTTACGAGCTCGTAGTTTAGGACATTTTAGTGCATCAACCCCCACTGGGTTAGTGATACCAGGTGGAGCCACTGCCAATGGCGAGAGGCGAGGAGCAGGATCTCCAGACTCAGATTCAAGTACCCCAGAAGAGGGCCCCTCATTTGGCAGAACGTTTGCGCAATCTTTACCTTTACACCTTTTTGCACTCCAAGGTAGGGAAAAATTCTGATCAGTTTGATCAACAAAAATATGAATGTTTATGCTATTTTGAAACTTTCAATTAGGACCTACATAAACATCAAATAGGCCTATTATGCAAAAGAGGCATGTCAGGATTTATTTTGACATCTAAATATGACTTCCTGGAAACTGCGCATTTTTTGGTCTTTTATAACAAGAATTGCTACGTTGAGTTAGATTTTATAAGGACGTGAAACTGAAAGTGGGACTGTTCCTTAATTGTGCTTCTTTGTTGAATGAAGTAAATATATTCCTTGGGTAACATTTTTCTCCATACACCTGTAAACAAAAAATAAGCTGTTTATTTCTTCTTTACCTTGTCTGGACTATAAGTTTTGAAAAACAATTATGAACAAATTACACTGAACATGTTGAGTGATTTTTTTTTCCCGTAAATACTCCAACATTCAGCCATGCACTTCATATAGACTGCTCTAGCTGATTTACAAACCTTCAAGTTTACAAGTGGTATTTCTTATAATTATGAGATGAAAGAAGAAGCAGTTCCATAGTATTTAAAATTTTAAACAAATATCAAAACCATACAATGGGACATTCCCATCAGGTTAAAGACCTACATCTCACGGGACATCTCACCCCTCAGGCAACCTTTGCATTGGTCAGTGTAATGGTCTGACAATAATTTCAGAGTCTGCGTTCTCTAATTTATAGGTATATGTGCTGGTAAATTAATTATTATTTAATCACATCTACAGATACATGAAATTTAGTCTTGAACTCCTAGGACAGTAATTTGTCTCAGTTTGTGAGTCACGTGTAAAGTTTATTAAAAATAACAGAAGGGCGTGATGGGTGTCACTGTTACATTTGGGATGAAAAGGTAAACATACATGTAAATCCAAATCTATTTTTGTACAATTTTGTATGATGTCAGAACTCAGAATATTGAAAGAGAATTTGTTTTTCACATCATATCATTGTGTATATGTATGAACTGTTTACATATATGTACAGATAAAAAAGGACAATTTATATACTTTATCATATATTTGAGTATACGAGAAGTTTCACTTTGATCCTTTTTGTCATTTTCAGTTGGTATGAAGGAATACATTTGATAAACAAGATGAACCATAAAAAGAATTTTTATCTTCAATTTATAGGTTGTTAGATGCATAATGTACAAATTGCAGTAGTTATGTAGGATATTTGATACTGAACAAAGTCCATATATAGACAAAAGATGCCTGGATGCACAGTTGAAAAGAGACTGCAGACAATTTACGTCTTAGTCTGTCGACAGTGACCAATTAAATGATAATATGTCAGAAAATGTTATACTTCAGGACATGTGCAACATAGTCATGAATTTTTTTAGTTTCAATTTCCAAATATTGAAGGGTTTTTGTTTAAGTTTATGATGCATACCTGTTTTTGCTGCAGACCCCCCTCTGAATCTAGCTAAACTAAAGTTTTGTGAGTTTAATTTAAAAAACACGGAACAAAACTCTGGATTAATCATGTTAATGTTTCCTTTCTCAACTAATACAGAATGTTCTCTTAAACTTAATATATAAACCTGGGTAACCTATTGGTAGTTAAGACCTGTTCTGAAACCATTATGCAAACATACATGTATTACATGTGTAAACCTGTAAATAATGTGTAAAGGCTCCAGGTTTAATTCAAATAACAGGCCAAAATCCATATTTATTTTTAAACTGGATGATAAGAAAAATGAAATCTTCCATATTGATTGTCATTCTTGAAATCACATCAGTGACTATTTGAAATCTAATATTGATTTTTTTATAAGTTTAAATTAATATCGGTCAGCTGTCCCATTTACAGCATTTTTTTTTAAAAATCATTAAATTAATTTAGGTGATGCGTTATTTGGTTTATTTTGGTGACATTTTATCCTCAATGATTGTGAATTTTCAGTGTGCTGTTTTATACCATAAATGTCTTGTTGCATGATTAACAAATTAACCCTTTTCAAGGAAGTAAAACTTAATTTACGTTACGTACCCCTATACCCCTGATGTCAGCATCCTAAATGATATAAAAAAAATTACAGGAAGACCTTTTCCAATGTAAAGGGCCAATCTTGCCTGCTTGGTTGAAAACTACCAGACTTGCTCCTGTATTTGCTCATAGTACTATTAAAATGACTAGGATCTATTGGAGCTTGTCCATTCCCAAGGAAAAGCAAGACCCACCTAGACCCAACTTGCATGGGCAATGCGTGCATTTAGGAATACAAACTACCAGACATGCTTCTGATGCTCAACAAATTTACTTTTAGCAGTTGTTTGAAATGATTGATCAGGTGAAATTTTATAAGCAGGTTCCTTCCCAAGAAACTATTTATAAGCATAAGCATTATTGTGAATAAACTCTCACAACATGAATGATGCAGCTTGAGATGCACACTTAACTACCAGACTATATCTACTTGTTGATTAATTGTTTTATTGTGTTTATTTTATCACTAAACTACAACAAGAAAAATGTCTATGTTTCTTTCAATTTCTGATAATGTGCAAGAAACATACAGCTGCAGAAATTGCTTCAAAATGTTCAAGGATTTGGATTTTTTGGGTTGGGTTGGGGAGGGCTGGGGGTAGGGCTGGGGGAGGGGGGAGTGATCGGGGATGGGAGGGGGGTCATAGCAGTGTATTTATTTAGATCAAGATTTTATAAACCAACATAGTGATATCAAACTATAAGCAACCCAGTCTGCCTCTGAATTTTAGCTACATGTACATGCATGCATATATAGTAATGTTTGATAGAGTTGTCCAACTGGATGTAAATTAGGCCTATACAAATTCACAAAAAAAAATTATATTAAAAGCAGCAGTTGCTGCAGCACTCATAACATGAACACGATATCATTGTGAAGTACATCATAAACATGATAAATTGTCAGTACCTTTTTTTTCTGTGATAAGAATTGTGATTGGTGTCATGCTTTCACTACGATTTCCCTAAATACTATTGGTCATTGACATCTTGAAAAAAAATAATAAATCTCAGATTATTACAGGTTAGAGATTTATTATACATCAGCTAGAACATGTAGAAATGTAAATATGTATGTAGGAAGATATGATTTACAGAGGCTATATGATCAAATGCAAGTTAACGCCCATGTAGTAGTGGAGGGATTTGATCGACTGACCAGCTGTATTTTACAGCTTGACATCTCAATAAATAATTTCAAATGATATCTTATGAAATCTTTTTTATTTTTGAAAAATCCACAACTGCTTCATGATTATTCATCATGTATTGAATTGAAAAAATAGATAAATGACTTTTCTTTTGATCTTAGTCTACTTTTAAGGTGCATTGGTACTCCGATAAGAAAGGTAACTCTTGATGGGATAAACTCCAATTAGTTCTTGGTAAATTTGTCAGGTTGTAGAGTCTTTTTTTGGTCCATTTAATCTAACAATGCTTAAAATGTTAGCAATTTATTCATAAATGACATTTCTTTTTGAAAATAATTCAAGTTAAATTGTATTTATTACAAGAACGGGCCAACGTATTGCTATGTAGTGACGCGCAATAAACTAGAAGTTCTTTGGTCAAAATATCACATTGCTCTGTGATCCCGCTATGACCTCTGATCCCCAAATGAAATTCACACAGAATTGAACGTATTTTCTCTTCAATAGGTTCATCTAAGAAAGATATTTGCAAATGTAAATTTTTATATTAAGCATTAAATCGACATTTATATGTGTGAACATAGGGATTATGAACCTTAATCAACAATCACTAGATAGTACATTTACAGTTTATTATTGAGAAGAGATGAAACTATTCAATAGTGGGTGCAAATAGATCAAATAGATCCAGATTAAAGATTAAGATAAGATTAACATATTTAACATAGAATCAACTACTTCATCCTTTGATATGTTCATAATTATTTTCAAATTCTGTTTTTATAATCATTTGAATTTCTTGAGGGGATGGGAGGGGGAAGTTGATGTGCAAGCTAAAACGCACGAGCATACAAACATGCATAGATTTAGTTCTGCCAATGTCAGATAAAGCTAAAAGTACACATACCACTCAATATTATAGACACAAAGGTATTTTTAACCTTCTTACGCCAATCATCTTAGTTTTTTTAAGTATTATATGTGTGTAAACTTGAATGTTCCTGATCTTAATTCTTTTTTTATTTACAGGCATTAAATGTCCAGTCTGTGCCAAGTTTATACCTCCTGAAGAAATTGAGTGTCACTTAGTGATATGCTTGACCAAACCTAGAATCAGTTATAACGGTAAATCTCCTACAGTATTCTGTGTCTTTTTCGTTTACCCCAGTACATTTATGTGCATACCCATTTCTTCAATGTTGATCATCCTACATTATATCAATGCACAATTGGTCTTGATTCATGAATCTTGTGCATATTTCATTTACATCACAGGCATACTACTATATACATAAGTACACATTGTACTACTAGTTTTGGTTGTATGTACACAAATTATGAAGAAGTTACTCTGCAATCTGTCGGTCTTGTTTGCAGTACTGGCGTAGTATCCAAGCCGATGCAGTGTACTTGTAAATGTCAGTTAGTACTCACCCTCACCAAAGCTCTCAAGTACGCAAATCTGGATGAACGCTGATACATCTATTATCTTATCTCTGCACTATCGGCATTGTTTCACAAAAAAAATCTTGGAATCAGCATTTAGTTTAAAAATTTAATGATAGCATCAGTTTTGAGAAATTTTTTTAAGTACAGGAAGATGATGGGAGATTTAACGTTGAACATACTTCCCTTTGCAAGACTCTTGAACTTGCTGAAAATCTTTGGATTGGTTGTGAAATAAATATGAGAGTTCTGTAATGTTTGTAAAATGAGTAACACATGAAAGTTTTATAGCTGTAATCAATATCTTAAAGGTAGTTTTCTTAGACTTTAAATTATTGAATTTATATGAAAGTAGCTCCTGAGGTCTGTGCTCTGCACTTAATTTAGCTATATATATACTGAAAAGATAGCATGAGCCATATATAGGAGGCTGGAGCATTAGGACTCATATGGCTTTTCTTAGGTCAAAATTTTACTTTAGATCAATTTCAAAGCAGATGATTTTAGCTGATCATAAAGGAGCGCTGTAATTTTGCTAAGCAAACAAAACTTTGACATGCACCAAAGTTCAGTTTATTTGAAGTGTATAAGGGCAAAATTTGTAAGATCAAGAAGGTCTTGGTTCTTTTTTATCTTTTTATTTTCTTTTTTTTTTTTTTTAAACTTTTTGAGGAATGTAACAGTGTGATTTTCATGTATTTATTTTGCCTTACAATTTTTTTTCCAAAAGAATAATGAGGATTTTTGGTTCATTGATTGTTTAATTTTTTTATTCTAAGATTTTTTTTAGTAGACAATTGTATGTATAGGAAGTACCGTAATACACTGAGTAGAATACTAAAGTTAAGTCTGTAAACGAGACTTAGGAAGATTTGCAGCTCCTCTGTACAGTTTGATCAATAAACAGACCTGACGGTTCTCAATATTTTATACGATAGCACCAACAGTCTAAGAGCTTACAAGTATTTCCTGGAATTGGTCCGCTCCAAACATGATGAATATACATAAAGGTTTCATTATCCTTTGTAAGGAGGTCTGGTTTTTTATCGGAACAGGAAGGAATCTGTTGGGTATAAATACTTGATATAATGGTGTAACTGACATTTATTTTTACATGTACATCATGTACATATAAACAGACAATTTTATGAATCTTTTTTTAGGGTGAGGATCGTTGCTGTTTAATTGTACAGTTTGTAAAGATTAAATATATCTTTTAAGTTTAATTTTTTTTTCTCAGTATTTATACCATTTCAATAGATGTTTTTAAAATTACAGTAGAACTTTTGTCAGTTTCATAATATTTCGGCCTATTTTAGGGACATCATGTTATGAAACTTTTGTACACAAGTTTTGTTCTAGATTTTGACAGATTTTTTAAAAACGTAATTGAAGATAAAGGTGTATTCATTCAGTGTCATACTCCTTAAGAATTAATTAGCCCCCAGTGCATGTGATCTACAATAAGCTGCTTTTTTATACTTAAACAAAGGTGTTCCAAGGAGCCTGAGATGGTTTATTTTGTCCTGGATTAGGCATGTGGGACTCCTATTTCTTATACCTGAATAGCTGTGGAGGGGGATTTCCTGCCTATAGTGACATAACCCCCATTTATTCTTGTTGTGGTATTTCCCTTCAACCCTCTTCTTTTTTTAATGTCCCCTGCTATTTCAGTAACAAACCTAGTGAGAGTCTTGAGAAATGTATTACCTCATTATACACATCTGACATGTAAGAATGCCATTTGTGTGATCAATTTTTTTTTCTGGTGGCTGAAAGAATAGCAGTCACCATTTTTCTGTTTTTATTACTATAGATATATAAAATGTTGTTCCTAGCCAAATGACCTAAGGGACATTGTCTTAATCTTAACTTTTGAGAAAAATGATATACCTGTATTTTGTCTGAGGAAGGTTCAGGATTCATGAAAGTTTTATATACAGAGGTCATAGATAGGTCAAAATAGGAATGACCATCACTTACTATTTTCACAAACAGATACATCTGTAATCATGAAAATTTGTTCTAATCATGATGTTATCTGAAAGTAATTACACTCTCATTTGCATGCATCTTCTTTGTAGAACTTTACAATAATAATTTAGATGTACACATGAATTCATGAAAACAATGACATATTGCATGATTTTGAAATTTGATTTTTTAGAGGATGTATTAGTGGAAGACAAAGGAGAATGTGTGATATGTTTTGAGGAACTGGAGAAAGGGGACACCATCGCCCGATTGCCCTGTTTGTGTGTTTACCATAAAGGGTAAGACATACTGTAAAAATCACATTCACACCTTGAAAACATCGAAAATTAAACCCCCACGAAAATTAGTGAATTCACAGTAAATAGAATATCGAGATAAAGTAATGAAATAGGTTTTTTTTTAGTATAGCTTATACAATTACTGTATACAGGGAAATGTTTGCCCCCCATTTTATTTTCGCCCCTTTTGCCTAATCACAGGTGAATTTAAAACGTGGGCGAATTGAAAGAAAACGGCATTATTTCCTACACAGAACTGTGATTGGGCAAATTTAAAACAGGGCAAATTCGTTCGCAAGTGCAAAAGGGTGAAGAGAGCATGGGGAGAAAATTACCCTGTATACAGTAATTAAAAATATCCTTAATTATATTTAGATATGTTGCCAATAAACAAATTTTTGTTTTCATGGATTTAATTGAAGTCTGACTGAAAAAAAAAGATTTTGATATCTCTATAATCATGATAATATACATGTATCACTGTAAACTTTACAATTATTTGCCATGTGAGAAAGCTAAATCTATGCAACATATTGATGGAATATCTTTATATTTTCAGATGCATTGACAAGTGGTTCGAGAAAAACCGTTCTTGTCCAGAACACCCTTCAGACTGATCAGAAGAGATCTAACTACCGGTATTACGACTTAATATAAAGCACAGGTCAACAGATATCACTTCTGGTGACAGAGTGACCATGTCTAGCAAAACATACTGATAAATATGGGCTTTCATTGCAAACTTCATTGACTCTTGTCACTTGTCACTGTATTCTTCATACTGTATGTTGATTGTAGGTGCTAGGTCATTAAAAATGTGACCTAGTTATTTTGAAAAATTGCGACAAAGGAAACCCCCCCATTTCCTGTTGAGCATGTGTATTTAATCTTTTAGTGAAAAACAGTTAGTGCTGGTGCATGTGTATTTATCGCGACACAAGTCATAGTTTTGCAACTCACATGCCTTCAGAATTCAGGTCGGGATCTAGATTCAGGATGTGTCGGCTGCAACTGCATATCAGAGATGTATTTCAGCATTTCCCATAATTTGCGATATTCACGACTCATGTCATTTTACAGCTTTTGTTTTTGTAAACATAAATCTATATTAGATTGGTAAATGTATATATATATAGTCTATATTTCACTTATTGAAAACAAAATGAAGATGGAACCACTATGAAAACACTATGGAAACACTATGAGATTACATTGTCATCCATGTATGCTTATAATTTTTTCAAAGGTTCATGGCTAATTTACGTATATGTATAGGTCAAGTATGGAGATTATTTGTTACAGAACTATTTTTTTTTGGTTTCACTTAAATTTTTATCTGAAGTTTTACACCATTGAAAGGTTGCTAGATTATTGGGCTACTATTCACATCATAATTAAACACTGGTAAAAAAACGGTCATATGAATGAGTGACACATACATATATACACATTGTGGTGAGTTTTTATGGATTAAGACCAAAAAAAACTTAGCTCTATAGATGCAAAGATAAGATTACCATGTGTAGATTAAAACTTAGATATTGAATAGATCTCTGAGTGTTTTAGATAAATAATGCCTAAATATTTTGAACTATTAGTACGAAAATAAAAATGTCTTGGACAGTGTAATGGAAAATGTATTATATAGGTGCCTATAGATCAGTTTACCTGTAAGTCGATGGTATTTTTTCTCTGGTTACTGACCTAAAAAAATTAAAGACGAAAAATTTGTAACCAGTTAGTCTCTTTACATATGGATAACATTTACCCTTTTTTATATTAAAGAAACTTATAAAGAAAAAGTTCTTACCTGTATAATTGATTGTTGGTGTATGTACAAAATTCTTGAATTTTAATTCTTCTTCAGAAAAATACTGACATATTTAGAATTGCTTTTAAGTCCGACATCAAGTTTTTGTCCAAAATTCATAACTCCCAAAATTCCTTAGTTACAGGCCAGTATATACTGTAAATCACTTTATTTTCGCGTAATTACGCGAGACAACGCATTCGCGAAAATTTAATTCTCGCGTATAAAAGTATTCCTTACGATTATATAGAGGAATAACAACTATTTGTGAAAATTATGTCTCGCTTACAAAGAGAAAATGACAATCTCGCGAAAATAAGGTGTCGCGAAAATTTAGTGATCTACAGTAATAATGATATGGTTGTCAATAAACCATAATAAAATTGCTTTTTGTTTTAGAATCAGCAGGGGAATATTTCCTCTTGCTCATGCAATACAAATGTTTACACATAGGTATATATATTTTTAAATCTAATTTTCCAATTATATATTTAGGTTCTGTTTTGATGTCATATGATTGGAATATGTCATGTACTATTCGTTTGAATTAAGACCTTATGTAGAACATTTCTCATCTGTGATGGATTAGTAATTATAAATTCAAGGAATGAATTATTGTCATACATGTAATGAAAGGACCAAATACTTACATTATTTACTAGAAAAGGTAAATTGCTTTAAACAGAAATTTTGATTTTTTTAAAACAAGTAAAAAAAGTGTTTCCTAGTTTACAACATGTAACTATTTCATCATTACAAGATAAACTGGGAAAATGAACCTTCAGTTCAAACATAATCAAAATAATATGCATCTCCATCTGACTTAGATTAAATGTATTGTGCCATTTGAACATGATATTTCATAGATCTCTTTCATGAATACTTACACCACTGTGCTTCAATGAAGGGATTGGGAATTATTTGATAGAAGAAAAGATTGCTTTAAAAGTTAAGAGTGTATTGACAAGATCGAATTATTGATTTGTCTGCAGTTTAATGAATTTTTTCCATCAAACACGTACATTCTATGGAATGTTGAGAGAGAATTATGATTTGGGGGGAAGGAGGGGGGGGGGGGGG
>PRKT01000046.1:1593847-1614704 GCA_003671525.1 Saccostrea glomerata
GGGGGGGGATAAGTTCCAATATGTTTACTTTGTACTTTTGAGGCTGATATTTGATACCAAGGAAATCTTTATAGAATTTTTAAAAAAAAAGGTATCTGTTTCCAATGGTATTTTTTATTAAAAACCTTGCGTAAGTTTTAGTTTGCGTTTTCATCTTTGAAGAGTTATACTGGTGAAAATTCATGATAGAAGGTGAACTGGTTTAAACTGTCCTTTTCATGATTTTAAGACCATTCTCATGTATAATTTTTTCTGGTCAAAACTTTAGAGTTGATCTCATAAAGAAGTACATATATGAAAACAATTGTCAGCATTGTTTTGGTTTCTTCAAAGTAAAATATTCACACAGAATTGTGTTTTTTTTTTCTGAAAAATTGTCATGGATTTATATAATGATCACGAAATTAAGTTGATTATAGGCAGTGCCTTTTTGCCACTTTCATTTCTTAATTATCATCACAAAACACAAATTTTGTTGTACCAATTGTAGATTTTTCTAAGAAAATCGAACAGAAGTGTCAACTTTCTGTGATTATTATGTAATAGGGTTGATTTACATGTTGCCAGTGTGTTATAAAGCAACAAATATGCATACAATGTATTTATTTTTGGGAATTGTGTTGCCTTGTGTCAGTCAGAATGGTCATGAAACTTTGATTTATGATATGAATTTTATTGTTGTGCTTTATTTATTTTTTTTTTATTAAAAAAGATTGTTTTCATGAGAAAAATCAATATGATTCATTTTGTAGTTTTTTAACCCCTACGATATTTTTTTTTCCTTTGGTAGAAGATCTTGTTCATTTAGAAATACAGGGAACAGTTTTCTGATGTACATGTATATTAAAACGGTAACACCTGGGAATTTTTTCATCAGTGGACGAAAAGCTCTGATTGACAAGGCTTGGTGTCTTGGATAATGAAAAAAATTAGTCATTATCGGTATTTTCAGTAACTTAGACTGTTTATATAGATCACAGTATCTCTTTACAAGTCTTTCACTTTTTTCCCGATAATTTTTGAGGATTGTTCCTCGACCACTTTATTAGCTATTAAAAAAAATCAAATAAAACATACTAACCACACATGTTTTGATTGCTATTCAATAATCTGTTTGAAAAGTTGTATTGTCATTTCTGAAAAGATCAGTCATCACTCAAATAAGTATATTTTTTTGTTTTTTGTTATGTTTTTGCAATATATGCAGATCATTTTGTAAATTTTTCATGTTTGTGTTTTATTTGTAAATAAATTATCATTTTATATATACTTTTTTCTTCCTTTGTTTATAAATTTCTTTTCACAGTCTTTAAATTTATGCAGAGACAACTGTCTTTTTAAAAAAAAAAAAAAATCTTTGAAGCATGCAAGCTCTTAGATATATAAAGAATCACTTTAAAAGATGAAAATATTAATAATTGATAACACTTTTAAATTAATTTGCTGAAATAAGCTTCATACAGATTTGCAGTCCATTAACATTATAATATGGCCTGGATCTATAAATGCTGAGCACATTCTATTTAAGGTTAATGACATTCAATGACCCCACATCCCAGGTATGGGTTAGGGGTTTCCCTGTTCTTTGAGCTGGAAACCAGTTGGAAATATTGGACTTCATAGGAGATATTTTACGCAAGGGTTTTTGCTGGCCATAAACTTTAAGGAAAAAGACTGCATTCTAATAGATGATAAAATATTTGAAAACGTTTTACTTCATTATTTTTTGACAATAATCAAACCTTGTAAGTTAATGCATTATGAAACGTATTTATGGAAAAGATTATTTACATTGACCTTTATTTATGCCCCTGTAATCAAAGATTCAGGTGTTTCTAGTTTTTGCCTTGTCCATCCATCTGTTTGTCCACAAAATCTAACCTTGCATGCTCATAACGTTTGAGTGGGTGGGGCTATAGCTTTCATATTTCACAGATGTATTCTTTGTGACAGTCCCTCTCTCTGGGTACATGTACCACCAAATTTGACTTCTTGGACTTGGAGTTTTATCAAACTTGTACTTTGGCCATAACTTTTGAATAGTTAGAACTATTAAAAGGCTTTCATAATTCAAATGTTATTGTATTAATTGTGACAAAACCTTTCAATGGGTATAAAGATTATTGACCTTTTGAACTTAGAGTTTGACCCATTTTAAAAAACTTGAACCTTGGCCATAATTTTGAACATTCATATTTCACAGGTGTCTTCCTTATGGCAAGACCTTCATTTGGACATTTGTTGGATACCAACAATTTTGACCTTAAAGTTTGACTTGCAAATTCAACCATACACTGTAGCCATAAGCTGTCAGTGTTTCACAAACACTTCTTGATTTTTTTTTTTATTTCGCACATTTTCATTATCAGATCATTTAAGATGCATATTTTGGACAATATGATGCCTATGAATATTATCCAACCTTATAAGTTGATGCTGCATCCAAGGCATCTGAGTATACATGTATAATCTCAAAATGACCTAGAATTATAAAACTTTGTCAGATGATGCATCTTGAATCTTCTGAGTTTGTCAACCAAAGATATAGGTCGTCGACATATATAAGTTTTATGGATAGGCTAAGAATCTTTTAACTTTAGTACTTAATGTGTCTTACATTCACCATTTCAACCAAAAAGTAGGTCACGATGACCTACATGTACTTTTGATACTTCACAACTTTATCTTAATGGGTAAATACTCGGAATAAGAAGATTCTATTAAGAATATCATTTAACTTTGTTAGATGACTAATTTAGATCATGCATCAAATTGTGTCAACCAAAAATGAAATAGGTCTCAGTGACCCACAATTGGAATTTCACACTTTAACTGCAATTCTTATGCTAAGAATCATAAAACTTTGAAGTTGAATCCTTTTTGTCTTAAAATTATGCTTAGAATATCAAAATACTTTAGACTTGCCTGCATGTTGCAGTGGGTATACAGGCGCGGATCCAGGAATTGAAGTTAGGGGGCGCCAAAAGTAGGCAAGGGGTCTGGGCAAATCCCTGGCTAAGCCCCTGGAAGCTCCTGGGTTCTGGAGATTTTGTAGGTAAAAATGAGGTCTACCAAGTAGAAATATTTACATTTTCTAGACGAAACTGTGATTTACGTTAACTTTGACAATTTTAGGGGGGAGGGGGGGGGGGTGATACTTCACAACTTTATCTTAATGGGTCAATACTCTGAATAAGAAGATTCTATTAAGAATCATTTAACCTTGTTAGATGACTAATTTTGATCATGCATCAAATTGTGTCAACCAAAAATAAAATAGGTCTCAGTGACCCACAATTGGAATTTCACACTTTAACCGCAATTCTTATGCTAAGAATCATAAAACTTTGAAAATGAATCCTTTTTGTCTTAAAATTATGCTTAGAATATCAAAATACTTTAGACTTGCCTGCATGTTGCAGTGGGTAGAGCTAGTTCTGCTCTCAAGTTATGGAGAAAAGAGTTGATCCTTACATTGTGGGTTCGAATCCACTGCAGAATGTGGAAAACGGTCCTTTGGATGAGTCCATATAAACAGAGGTCATTTTCACAACAGATGTTGGCAAGAAAAAGATCCCTCAATGGAGTTACTGCTCAATGGCCCTGAGTACTAAGTATTCATAAGAAATTTCAAATGATAAAAAACAAGTAAAAATCAAACTTTTGAACTTTATATACTGCAAAATTCAACAATACATTATAATGACTTTAATCTCATATAACATAATGTTAAAACATGTTATAAATTTTAATAAGGCAAAGATGGTATCAAGCAAGATTAATTACCAATATTTAACATAGTCATTCCAACAAGCATCCATTTGCCTACAGATTCAAAAATATAAACCATAAAAAATGATATATATATAATCATCATCTTAAATTATGAAAGAAAAGAGCTTTTTGCATATCATAATGAAAAAAAATCCAATTTTTCTTTAGTATGTTTCTTTGTACAGACACTTCAGTAAAGGAGATAGTAACTTAATTCAAGTGCAAATTTATTTATATTATTTTTTAGCAAGTCCCCATCCCCATTCAATATCTCTATTCAGTTTAGGTGCTTATTGAAACAAATAGTGATAAAATACAATTTTCTCTTAGAATAAGGAATGTCACAGAAATATGCATAGTAAAAATATAATAAAAACAGTAAAATACATAATTGTACATAAATTCAGTGATTTTTTTTATAGATGCACATAAAATGAATTCTGTGGGTCACAGGGTGGTATGTCAAATACCTTGATTTATTAACATTAATTAAATATAACCTGAAAAGAATGATTATAATTGTGACATGCAGAAATAATGTATAACAGATCATTTAAAAATTATCTGTGACCTTGCATAATTTTCCTGTATTCCTATACTGCATATGAACTAAATCCTTTTCATAAACAGATATAAATGTATATATATACCAGGGTAATCACTCACAAATATCTTTAGCAAGAGTCAGAAGCATGGAAGTAATTTTCTTTTTACAATATAAACAAGGCAATTAGTTTGCATATATAGCATATTGCTTATGCCATTTATGAAATAAATGAAAGAAAAAAAGCAGTTGCATTACATACATACGAGGGTTGTTAGAAAAGTTCGCGGACACATTGAATTTCTACTATAATGTCTTTTGTACTGATTCGGATATTATTGAGATCTTTGGGAAAAAAGTCTATGCAGTTAATCGATTAGGTATGGAAACTATGCAAAACCATAAAGGCACAACGTCCATGCAATAAAGGGGTATTGAAGTATCGATGGGGTTAATCATTCAAAATGTTAATCCTTACATTCTTATAAAGCTACAACCATTTGAAAACTTTTGTCCTTTGTATGTGTAGGAAAATTCCGGCAGCATCTTGCACATTTTAATCTCTTTTTAAACATTTCCCTGTCTGCATACATAAATTTTACATAGCGCAGTGCTCCATGACGCTCAATAACGTTCCGATTTTTGGCTGTGTTTTTATGTGTTTATCATTTATAAATGGCTATAAAACAGTAATTTACCCTCCAATTTGATCCATAATTTCTCCCAGTGATGTTTCATGGATACTTATGCGACAAGTAAAATATAACAAATCTCTTTGCACTACAATTGTGCAATTTTTAATTTTGATAAAGAGTCTATGTGATGTAAACGTGCCAAAATGTAGCATGCTCCGTGAAGCAAGATTTATCAAAATAAAACAGTTGTATATTTTTCAATGAGCACCAGAAAGCACCAAATTCTTGTATATTTATTGGAAAATAGGTTAAGATTTTATCTGAAAAGTTTGACTGGTTTCTTGAAAATAGCGCGCTCACAATAGAACTTGTCCGCGAACTTTTCTAACACCCCTCGTATATGTGTATGTACATGTATATATATTTTTGACCTGTGTTCAATTTCCAGCAGGGGTTAATAAAAGTGACAATACTAATGAACATACGTTTATTCATAAATGTGAATCTCAGCAGTTTGTCATTAGCACTTCTGCAAATCTCTTTAATCTTTAATTATCATAATAAAGGAATGTAATTTGAAAAAAAAAATTGCAAAATCATTGTTTTCACAAAAAAATCTTCAGCAAAAATAAAACCATCCTGAATATTGTTCATTAATCTAGTAGCTCTTTATTATATATACACATTTTTATTTTAAAGAATCTATTTCATTACAGTAAAATAATAAATATTTGAAAATCATGTGGAATTCTGAGTACTGGTGGGTTAAATGCAAGTCAGCAATTGAAATCTGTTTATTTCAGATAATTAACTGAGTGACATTCTTTGTTTTTTTCAATTTAGAAATTTGCAAACCTTAACTGAAAAATTCAGTGACCATGAAATTAAAACCGCCATGGAATGTATCAACATACAAAATTTTAAACATGTCTGAAAGGTAAAATGTGTGTAATCAGCAATTTAGTTTTTCCAAAGAAATAATATAATGATTATATCACTATTATGCTTTTATCAACTTTAAATAATGTCTTGCACCTATAATTCTAATTTAAAACTTAATCTCAACAAATAAGATATAACAAAAAATGTTGACATCATCAACTTGAAAGAATCACCAGTATTTTTTGTTTGTAATTTAAAAATCTAATCTCAATAAGGCAGTCTTTAAAAAAAATACAATATCCAGTTACAAGGTATAAGCTGTACTTGAAAATATATACATATTATTTAACCCACTGTGTTAACAGTCTAATTAAATGAAAAGGTGCATTTTTAACACAACCCTGATATACCGTACATGTAATATAAGTAAAAGAATTTAATTAAAGCTATACACTGTCACAATAAAATAAGAGTACAGCAAAACACTACTATCATAACTGAGTAGTAAGGGAAATGGGAACATATACATGCCATTTCTATCAATCATAAAAAATGTATTCATTGTTTTTGTTTTAAAAGTAAAAAATCATTTGATACACAGAAATATTTGTTCAACTTGTTTCTCTATTTTCTTTTCTTGAATGAGGTTTGATTCATTTAGATGTACATGTATTTGTTGAAGAACTTCTTACACTTCAATTCTGATTTCATGCTTCTTGAAGCAAAGCTCATATCATATATAATAAATGCACTTCAAAATTCTTCAGTATCTCTCTCACTTATTGCCATTTCATAAAAAAAAAAAAAATGAAAATAGCAGCAATCATGAATACAGGATTGGTGTACATGTATAAGTAAAAATTCTAGTTTGCATATTAAGTTCTGAAAGTTCTGTATAATCTGGTTTTTCTGTTCTCAATCACTGCATGTTTTAAACATCAACAAAACCAAAATAATGGTAAAACGGCTCAATCTATGCAAAAACATCATACATGTATTTTTAGAAACATAATTTGTATATCACAGGTATCATTCAACTTCATAAAGCATTTATTTAAGACATAAATTGCATTAAAAAAAACTTAATATTAACATGGAATGTTTCGTTGGTTGTGAAAATATATTTTCATAGGAATGTTGCATAGGTTTTCCATCACAAACTGTCTTTTAAGTTCTTGGAAGGAGATTACAGTGAATTCTTGGTGTATGAACGTTCCCTTAATCTCGGCATGGTATTGGTGCTCTGGTATCTTCGAAACCCTAAAAAAACAATACTTCCATGTAGTTCAATGAATACTGTTATCTGTTTTGAAGTAATATTTAAATTCTGCTTTGAAATCTTAATTTCTGTATACTTTTAAAATTATATATTTATATACATGTATATCTTTTTTTTCAGGTATTTAAAACGTCTTCAGAGATAGAGGGTAACTTAAAAGTGTATGTAGTCTCATTAAAATGGAAAAAGGAGACAAGATGCAAACTGCTTTGAGATGTGAGAGTTATGGTTCTTCAGTCATAGGACAAATCAATGCCAACATTAAAATCAATCAGGTTAAAAATTATGCTAATTTACACTCAGTCTGGTATGAAAATGAAATTAAAAATAATTAATTATAGTTCAATACAGTAATTTTTCCATCTCACTGCAATCACAATGATAAATACTTAATTTGGATTTTTTTTTTTTTGTCAAAGTAGTTACAGTTAATTAAAGATTCCTGAAGATGTTTGTTAATGAAAAGCAGCAAATTGAATGCAAAAAAGTACGCAATTATGATTAAAATCATTTTAAATTGTTAATCAAAGTTTAGCTGCTAGCTATGTCATTTAGTTTTTTATGGGTCAAAGTGTTTGTTGCACCTCAATATAATTATAATACATGTATTATTTTCATCATATTGACATGTAAATAATAACAATGTTTTAATAATATTTACCCTAATAATGGCAATAATCATTGACCTGAAAGAAAACAAGATGCACATGAGAAACACCTTAAACATGCTAACAAAGATTAATTCCAATGCACCCCCCTCCCCACCCAAACCCCCGGTAGATCCATGAAAATTCTGTCAAAAATGGGGGCACACATAGAACTGGAAATAATTGTAAATCATTTGGCCTTTGAAAAGTTATTACCATGACAAAAATATATGACCTTGACTTCTACACTAAACCATTTTATATATAATAAATGTAATGCTATATGTACAATCTCAACACAGTAAAGTATTATTAAATACAAAATGATTCTATTAAATTTGTCAAGGATACCCGCGTAGTCTGTAGAGGATCTACTAAATTTTTATTTTAATAATTCTCTTTTCAATCATAACAATGTGATGACTAGGAGATGTAAGCTTTGTTCTGTATAATGGTTTATTAGGCAGTGGATATATCAGCCTGGATATCTTAATTGTCAGAGCACCTATTAGATATTGTTATAATTATACCTCTACAGATTGTTTCCTATATAAAAATTAGGTAGTAAAGTGTGAATAATTCCCTTGAAATCACTGTGAATAGACTAATCCCCCTGCATTAATCATATGAGCTAATTCCTGCTTTGGAAGCAATTCCCGGTTATCTGTAATTCTCTAGATTTTACTTTTTTATCGGTATAATATGTTAATGGACAAATCCCCGTGTGTTAGTCAAGTGAGCTAATCCCCGCATGAAAGCAAATTCCTGTCTTTCAAAATGCTCTCTCTTTTTTTTTTTAAACTTTTGCATCGGTATAATAAATTAGGTCACCAGAAAAATTTGAGTGTTAGATTCTAGTTCATGTATATATACCCCCATCTAAACCTCAGGATTTTGTCATTAAGGATAAAATTTGCTACCAGACAGTGACACAGACAGACAGACAGGCAAAAAACCCATAAAAATTAGAAAGAAAGATATCATTAAAACATGCCTGGAAGATGAAATATATACAGATGTCATAACTGCTAAGTCATGAATACATATTTTCAATGAAATTATAGCTCTGAAGTATCATTAAGTCAAAAGAGTTGTAATGCAAATATACAGGGTGTTTCAGAAAACATGCAATCATTTTGATTGATTACATTTTACTGGTGTTTATTCCAATATTATGCACCAACCTATCAAATTAACAAGAGATGTTTGTAAAACACTTATGCCCCCCTCCCCCCAAAATCGGAATTTTTCCAAGTTCAAGGGGCAAAATTCGTCAAAAATGGCACGACTGTACCCAAAACAGAACTTGACCTAGATATTCATCTGATAAATCTGTATATTAAATTTCATTTCAGTATGTGCAACGGTTGCAAAGAAAATGAACGGAAACTGATAATAATTCGAATTTTTCTAAGTCCAAGGGGCATAACTCTGTCAAAAATGGTGTAATGATACCTAAAACAGAACTTGACCTAGATATTAATGTGATATATCTGTATACAAAATTTCATTTCAGTATGTGCAACGGTTGCAAAGAAAATGAACAGAAACTGCAAATAATTGAATTTTTTCAAAGTCCAAGGGGCATAACTCTGTCAAAAATGGTGTAATCGTACCCAAAACAGATCTTGACCTAGATATTCATCTGATAAATCTGTATACTAAATTTCATCTCAGTATGTGCAACGGTTGCAAAGAAAATGAACGGACACTGCAAATAATTGGAATTTTTCTAAGTCCAAGGGGCATAACTCTGTCAAAAATGCACGATCGTACCCAAACCAGAACTTGTCCTAGATATTTATGTGATATATCTGTATACTAAATTTCATCTCAGTATGTGCAACAGTTGTGAAGAAAATGAACGGAAACTGCAAATAATTGGAATTTTTCTAAGTCCAAGGAGCATAACTCTGTGAAAATGGTGTGATCGTACCCAAAATAGACCGTGTCCTAGATATTCATGTGATATATCTGTATACTAAATTTCATCTAAGTATGTGCAATGGTTGTTAAGAAAATGAATGGAAAATGCAAATAATTGGAATTTTTCTAAGTCCAAGGGGCATAACTCTGTCAAAAATGGTGTGATCGTACCCAAAACAGACCTTGTCCTTGATATACATGTGATATATCTGTATACTAAATTTCATCTAGGTATGTGCAACGGTTGTAAAGGAAATGAACAGAAACTGCAAATAATTGGAATTTTTCTAAGTCCAAGGGGCATAACTCTGTCAAAAAATGGCGCGATTGTACCCGAAACAAAACTTGACCTAGATATTCATGTGATATATCTGTATACCAAATTTGATTTCAGTATGTGCAACGGTTGCAAAGAAAATGAACGGAAACTAAGTGGATCGACAGACAGACGGACCGACAGACCGACCGACAGACAGCAGCAAAGCAATATGCCCTCCCTTCTTTGAAGGAGGGCATAATAATTAAGGTAGGATTCTTCTCTGGTTTCTGACTATATGGGATATTCAAAGTATATTTGTTGATATGTCTAATATATTTAGATGTAAGAGATTTAAAAGACCATATTTTTCTTTCCTCATCACAATTATACAACTTTGAATAGAAATCCTAAGCTGTGTTTGAAAACTAGCAGGGACTATATTTTTGGCGGAATGGTGGCGTATGAAAATATCTTCTTTTCTGCCTCTCAAATTTATTATAGAACATTGAATTTAATTATAATTTTTACGCAATCAAAGACTAGACGAAATTTTCAAATGTAAAGCAAATTAATAATAAGGGACTAAAGTTTTAAAATATATCAAATAAATAGGATTTTTCACACATACAAGAACTATGTTGGCTTTTAAATGCTTCAAATCTAAGTACTTATTTGAGCCAAAAATCCGTAAAACGTGTTATTTCTCTCTTAGTAAACGATCAAAAATTTTAGTTTTTGTATCATTTTGTACCTTTATGTGACAACTTTACTATATGTGAAAATTAGAAAAAGTTAAATATAGGAAGCATATAAAAATAACTAATAAATCCTAAAAATTTAAGAAAAGTAGAGGAAATTCGGGTTTGCAAATATCCATTTTATTTAAATTATCCATGTCAATTTGGTAATATCATTTTATAGGCCCTTTATGGTAGTATCTTTTTATGCAAAAAGAAAAACATTTAATCTCTTGAATTACGAGTAGGGTTCGCATGATTGGAAACAGTATTTTTGAATTCTTAATGTCCAGGAAAAAGGTAATGACCTTGACCTGACCTTGTCTCTAATATTAAACGGTCAAATTTAATCTCACTGATACTATCACTTAGTGATATTGTCCTCTCGATTCTGTGAAAATTTCATTAATTTTTAAATACAAGAAATGTGAGAAGAATCCTACCTTAAGTCATATTTTCAAGATTTATTCAGATGAAAATCAAATAAATCTGGCAAATAAGTAATGAGTTACAAATAAGTAATGAGTTACAAAAGAAAAAAGAAACTTGTAAAATTTCACTTAGTTACAAAAATGTTCTCAATGGCATCATTTTTTGCTGAATGAATAACTCTATCTGATATAAGAAAGTTCTCATTTCTGGTGCTAAGATATTTTTTGAACCATTTTGGGGTGCCTTTTATAAACTGTGTCTTTTAAATATCCCCACAATCAAGGTGGTTTAAGTCAGGTTAGTGTGGAGGCTCAATTTCTTTTTTTATCAATTTAAAAGAGTTATTGGTCCTCCAAACATTCATTCTAAACCATCCAAGCTTGAAGATTCAAAACATATTTCAGCATCTGATATATACACTTGACTTGCTCAATTTTGAATCACATTTGTTTACAAGCTCATTCATTTTACAAAAGGATTTCTTGTTAGTCTCTGAAACAATGCTACTACATTCTCAACTATCTCCGTTTTGAATTCACGTGTTTTAATTAGTCCCCTTCCAATTTTTCCTTTTGATCATGCATTAACTGTTTCGTTAGCTTAAAAGTTTTACAATTTTACACAACCTCCACTTTATCTGACTTAGTTAATTAATTGCATTCTGTTAACCTTATTTTTGGTCCTAATTACAAGAACTGGTGTCATGCTTTTCAAAAAACAGTTGTGGAAATTCTATGACTGCTTCTTAGTAAATTTCACATTCAGAATGAATTACTTTGCTTTTCCAGTGATGTCAAATATGATGTCATAATCAACTCAAATTATTATTTCCTAATTTTTTGTCATTAGTAAAAAATTAAGCCTTTTTAGTAGAATTTTATGTAAAACTTTTAAATCTCTCTGTTTGCATATTAATAAAGTGAGGAAAGTAAAGGGTTGCATGTTTTCTGAAACTCCCATTATGACAAACCAATAACAGAAAAAAAATTGTAAAATAATATTTGGCATTTCTATAAATAAATGTAGTTCAACCTTTTGGAAAATAATAGTGTAGAAGCAAGCTTGCTGCAAGTTATAAGCACAAAGATTGTCATAAATATTGCAATTTAAAATCTAGTTCTGAAGAATAGATTGCTTCAATCAGCCCAAAAAATTCAAAAAAAGAAAAAAAAAGATAGCAATGTAGCTTTGTTTTTAAAAATGCTAGACTGACGTGGATTATAGCTTCCATTGCTGCTCTGTGAGTGTCCGGACGCCACACTTCCACGGAGTCTCCTGGCACTCTGATCCAGACGCTTATAGATGTCTTCTGACTGGTACGACTTGAACAGCAATAAGCATTCTCCAACTTCTTCTTGTGAACTAAAAAATAGGCATTACTATTATATTTTTGAACTGAGTTTTTCCATTCAGATAGAAAACTGTGCCTAACAAATGATGTTTGTAAAACACTTATCATGACCACTTATGCCCACCTCCTAAAAAAAAATGGAATTTTTCTATGTCCAAGGGTCAAAGCTCTGTCCAAAATGGCTCGAACGTACCCAAAAGTGACTTAGATATTCTTATGATTAATATATATACTAAATTTCATTTCAATATGTGCAACCTTCTTCGAGGGAGGGCATAAAAATGCTTTTGGATGCACATGTGCCTGAGAGACCTATATGCTACAAAGTGTATAAATGTTACAATGGTTGTTGTAGATTGAAGCAAAGCAAACTCTAAAGGAAATTAATCGGCATAAATCCACAGCCTAGTTGTCTTGTTTCTTTTAACTTAGGGTGAGAGAAGTAAGAATGACGATGGGTTTCCGAGGATGAAGAAAATCTTACCGGCCATTTTCTATAAGGAGGTTGTTGTCCCTTTTCTCTGGGTTGGCTGTGTATCTTCTGATACAGGAAATCTTCATGCTAACCCACCTCCTGAGTTTTGAAACATCCTCGTAAACGTTAACTCTATCAGCAGTAACTTCCATTATACATTCTCCGTCGTAATTCAGAAAAATGTTTGGTATAAGGTAAGCTCGAAACATTCCTGAAATCAGATCATACCATCATTATTTGAGAAAATAACAAAGTATGATAGGGCACATTCATAGGTTTCCAAATAGGGCTATATTGACATGGTTCAAATATGTCTTGTTCAATAGAAAAGGAAATTAAAAGGAAATTTATTTATAATCAAGTAACCAGGATAAATCAGTATCTATTAATGATGTGCCAGGCATTGTTAATGCATAGATCTAAAAAATGAATCCTAACTGAATCTTACCCATAGGGAGAGTGTCACTTTTACCAGCCTCTGCTTGCAATTTCTGAAGCCAGTCATCTGCATCTAAAGATTAATTATAATATTTCACATTCATAATATTTTACAAAATTTTACAATCAAAATGTTCTATGAACTTTTGCTTTAATTTTATAGGAATTTTTTTGAATATTTGGTGTTTTTTTTTTTATATCTAAGAGTTTTTCCACCTGAATAGAAGGAAAAAAACCTTATTTCTTCTGCTTGTCATTTTGAAAATAAATGTAGTCCATAATAAAGGGTCTCTGTCCACCTGCAACTGACTACCGGGTAGATGGGCCAGTGCAAAAAGGTTAAAAAAAAAAAAGGGACCAGTGTTTACATCTGATGTGAATCTTTTTTAAATATTAGGATATTCAAATATATTATACCCAGGTAAAAACCAGTAATTTCCATGAATCAATAAACCTTGATCAGCATTATCTTAACATACTTCTAAGCAACAGAGCTTCTGCCCTTAATGATATAAAACAAAATTTTACTTCACACTCTCACGAAAAAGGTTACTAACTAAAGAATCCTTTGTTTGATGTTCAACTTCAGTTCTCATGCAAATTATGGCAAGGAGATGTTTTTCTCTGATAGTTTGACTTATTCCACCCATCCCCCTCACCCAGCAAAGAAATTGACTACGCAAACATGCATATGATGGGTATCTCTACATCTGTTGGATACCTACCATCATTACATATAAATTGTCTAACTTCCCCTCCGGCCAGGGAGATAGTGATGCCGTGGTCTTCATTAAATGACAACCTTACGACAGTTGTCACGTCCTGCATGCGAATAAATGACAGCGGTCTCTCCTCTCGGAACCCCCTCTCGTCAGCATACTTTACGAATCTTGTTGGACCTTTACTGGAAGGGGCAAACAGAACAACATAGCGCTTCCTCCAAATCTAGTAAAATGAATGAAGATTGAAGAAAAAATATTCATGAGCTAAATCTTCCATGTTTTTTTGTCCCCCGCTTTCGTGAAAGCGAGGGGACATTAAATCTCATTCTTCTGTCAGTCAGTCTGTCTGTCTGTCACAAAAACTTTAACCTTGCTCAAAACTTTTGATTTAGTAGAGCTTTGACTTTCATATTTCACATGTGTATCCCTAGTGACAAGACCTTTCTTTGGGTACCACCAAATTTGACCTTTTAACCTTGACCTTGGAGTTTGACCCACCTTCACACAAAAATTCCAAACTTTTACTTTGGCCATACTAACTTTTGAACGGTAGATATTAGGGCTTTCATATTTCACATATTTATTATTTGTGGCAAGATCTCTCATTGAATAGCAGCAACTTTGACCTTTTGACCTTGACCTTGGAGATTTCTGTACTTATGAAAAAACTTTAACCTTGGCCATAACTTTTGAATGGTAAGGGCTAGGGCTTTCATACTTCATATGTAATCATAGTGAGGAGACCTTTCATTGGATACCAAGAACTTTGACCCTCTGACCTTGACCTTGGAGTTTGACTTACTTTTTAAAAACTTTAACCTTGGCCATAACTTTTGAACAGTTCAGGCAAGGGCTTTCATACTTCACAAATGTAATACTTGTGGCAAGAATTTTCTTAAGAAACTACCAATATATATAATAGATCTATTTTGTCATAAGGGGTCATCAGAATCACTTCCTGATAACGTTTGATTGAGAAGAGAAAGGGCTTTCATATCTGACATGCGCATTACCTTTGACAAGATTTGACACAATGTGTCATAAAAACTGACATCCCACCCACAAAGACGCCTAAAGCGGAGGACCACATTTCTTTAAATTTGCTTGTTTCCAATACAGTAAATCAAGAAGCTTAAAAGTAAAATTAGGAATTATATTGAGAATTTTTATACATCTTAGAGTTAGAATTAGGAGGAGGGGGATATTATAGGTTTCCTCATCATATTACTATTTTTGAAATGTGAATTAGAAACAATAACAAAGATGGTTATTAATATATGAGAAGTTACTATGAACATGTTGAAATACCTAGTGACTCAAATATATCAGTAAATGTGCAAATAGCTCTTAGGCATACATGCGCAGTGTATTACACATACTGTTAAAATTGTCAGTTTTCTATTTATGTACATTAAGAAAGATGCCTTAAGTTTCCTTTTTATTTTTGCTTCAAGAAGCAGGAATAATTTACTTTTTTAACTATTGATTTTTTTAATCCAAATCCAGGAAGAAATTCAACAGAAATAGCAAATCATTTACCAGTACATATATGTAAATTAATTTAAAGTTTAAATATGTTCATATATACGGGAAGCATACTGAGATTAACTTCGTTATTTTTCCCACAGTTAAAGGTATTTCAACACGTGCAAGTCTGAGTCTGCATGCACAAGTGTAATATACACTGCCCCCAAAGGTCTTGTAATATACACTGCCCCCAAAGGTCTTGTATTATACACATGATACACTCACCCAAGGTCTTGTAATATACTAGTACACTGACCCCAAGGTCTTATAATATACATTGACTCCAAGGTCTTGTAATATACATTACACTGACCCCAAAGGTCTTGTTATATACACTACCCCCAAAGGTCTTGTAATATACACTCATCTAAAAGGTCTTGTAATATACACTGCCCCTAAAGGTCTTGTAATATACACTGATCCCACAGGTCTTGTAATATACACTCACCCCAAAGGTCTTGTAATATACACTCACTCAAAAGGTCTTATAATATACACTTATCCAAAAGGTCTTGTAATATACACTCACCCCAAATGTCTTGTAATATACACTGCCTTCAAGGTCTTGTAATATACACTGACCCAAACGTCTTGTAATATACACTGACCCCAAGGTCTTGTAATATACACTGACCCCAAAGGTCTCATAATATACACTGACCCCAAGGTCTTGTAATATAGTTATACACTCACCCAAAAGGTCTTGTAATATACACTGCCCCCAAAGGTCTTGTAAATTTGTAATATACACTGACCCAAAAGGTCTTGTAATATACACTGCCCATAAGGTCATGTAATATACACTGCCCCCAAAGGTCTTGTAATATACACTACCCCCAAAGGTCATGTAATATACACTACCCCCAAAGGTCATGTAATATACACTGCCCCCAAAGGATTTGTAATATAAACTCACCCCAGAAGTCTTGTAACAACCCCAGTATACACTCACCCCAAAGGTCTTGCTCTTCATGCGAACCTCCCCCTGTTTTA
The DNA here is from genome assembly GCA_003671525.1 of Saccostrea glomerata. Lineage (NCBI taxonomy): Eukaryota > Metazoa > Mollusca > Bivalvia > Ostreida > Ostreidae > Saccostrea > Saccostrea glomerata. The sequence goes on from PRKT01000046.1 coordinate 1,610,469, forward strand.
AGACAATGGACTGTTCAACTCCTTGATAACCTCCATCTCCACTCATCTTCACACATTATAACAAAGTGCACCTCAAAAAGACATCCTGTGGGTGAAAAAATATAATTATTGTTATTTAATTAAAATTCATTATTAAAATTAATGAAAATTTATTATTACCTGATATTGCTTATGATGTCACTGATCATGTTCACAGAGATGAACTCTTTACAATATTAAATTATCAGATAATTGTAGCTTGTCATCAAAAGAATTAGTCGAGAAAATGTTGAGGTTTTATTTGCATGCATATAGTTACATCTTATTTAATTTATAAAATATATCACCTCATTCAGTCATTGACCATGCCTGATGACAATACCCACATGTATATGAATGATATACTTAAAATAATACAATTATTTAGTAAACTTATATAGATGACATTATAACACACATGAATGCATGCATACTTCTACTTGTCAGTCAAAAACTGTGCTTTTTTCACACATGACAAAACTTTGTGATCAGCATGTTACTTGTGAGTATTAAGGCAATCACATGTCAATAGTTTCAACTGTAATAATTCAATTTTAGTTGTAACACATTATTTGATTGGATAAAAGATTTTATCCATTTTGTATAACATAGGTTCCTACGTCACAATGAGTTACGTCAAAAACGTATTACTCCACCTGACGTTACTTTTAAAATAATGCTCAATTTGAAGCCTTATTCTGGAGGAAAATTGTCTCATTGTCAACACTGAAATTAAATTATAAGGAATGAAGCATATTTCAACTTATATTATCAGATAAAACAAAACTTGGTGCAGTTTACGCTTTTTTATAAACTGCTTTGTGGTTTATAAAGCGTAAACTGCCCCAAGTTATGTTATTACTTCATTACTTAAATAATGCATGGTTTCATATATGCACTCTTACCTTTTTTATACCTTTTCTACTAAAACATTCAATGATGAAAAAAAAAATTGAAACATGTATTTATTCAGTTTCTTTAGTACATGTATTTACATGTATACTCTGATATTCTTTCTTCAAATTTCACATATACATGATATATGCAAATATTTTCATGTTTCATGTTTTACTCTATACTCTAAACAAGAGATGTTTGTAAAACACTTAAGCTCCCCCTCCCCCCAAAATGGATTTTTTCTAAGTCCAAAAGGGCATAACTTTGTCTAAAATGGTGCAATCCTACCCAAAACTGAACTTGACCTAATTATTCAGCTGAAAATTCTGTATACTAAATTTCATTTCAAAGAAAATGAACGGAAACTGCAAATAAGTGGAATTTTTCTAAGTCCAAGGGGCATATCTCTGTCAAAAAGGGTGTGATCATACCCAAAACAAAACTTGACCTTGAAATTCACCTGACAAACTTGTATACCAAATTTCATTTCAATACATGCAATCTCTGCAAAGAAAATGAACGGAAACTGCAAATAAGTGGAATTTTTCTAAGTCCAAGGGGCATCACTCTGTCAAAAAGGGTGCGATCATACCCAAAACAGAACTTGACCTAGAAATTCACCTAACAAACTTGTATACCAATTTTCATTTCAATATGTGCAATCTCTGCAAAGAAAATGAATGGAAACTGCAAATAAGTGGAATTTTTCTAAGTCTAAGGGGCATAACTCTGTCAAAATGGGTGTAATTGTACCCAAAACAGAACTTGACCTAGATATTCACCTGATAAACCTGTATACCAAATTTCATTTCAGTATGTGAAACAGTTGTGAAGAAAATGAACGGAAACTAAATGGACCGACGGACCGACAGACCAACATACTGACAGACAGCAGCAAAGCAATATGACCTCCCTTCTTCAAAGGGGGGCATAATAATTTTTTTTTTAATTGAAAATTTCACCTGTGTGTATAAGAACCTGTGCTTAAGTGTATATATAAGGACACTCTACACTCTCAAGGACTATTATATACACACTTAAATATATATACTTGATTACAAAGGAATGATTGTGAATGAACAGTTGGGTATATTATAAACTCCTTTTGTTTATTCTAAGTGTACCTATTCTCTAATTTTTTAATTGTATTGATTTTTCTTGTTTTAGAGGGAAATCAAAAATTAATTCAAGAATTAAAGTAACACTGAAGCAGATTTGTTATATCATGGCAAAATAGATAAAATGGATTTAAAAAGGGGTTAAAAACTTCATCTTTTTTCTTCTAGAAACTGCATATTTTAAACCATTTAAATCAACCTGTATCATGTGTATAGTGACTATATAGCGTGACCTGTACTACACCAGAACATCATAGGACTTTACATGTATTAAATGACCAAAAAAATTACTAAAGTGCACTGCTAGTGCAAGGTTACATAATATGCCTAATTTGGGACATACTCATAATCACAAGTTGTGACCTTGACCTTTCCCACTACATTGGATTGACACTAGGTTAATCAAACCTAGTTCTTTATAATGCCAAGATTTAAGTGTTAACACGAAAGAGCTTTCTTCGTTATCAATTGAATGCATTATAGGAAAAACAAAATCTTGTATGTTTTATGGTCCTAAGCTTCACAATGTAAAAGATTTGGCTTAGAACCATTTTGAACAAGATACATGTACGATTGAATGGGATATTTCCATGAAAAATCAACAATTTTATATTTTGTTGGATTTACACCTTGAAAGTTTTATAGTGATAGTGACTTAAAGGATGTCCATGGGGAAAAGTTGAAGCTGGCAGCGAATTCATTTCAGCCCTTGTTGATTGAAATAAGCAGTCAAAGTTGGGGCAAAAAAAAGCCCTAATCACTTTGTGTGACATTGATCTGAGATGTTGAGGGACTCCAGACCAAAGTTTTTAGTCCCTTCAACATCTTGCTGAGATTAAATTCTTATCAACAAAGCGCAAAATACTGCCAACAAACTATATACCCCGTGTACATAAATATGTTGATAAGAGAGGGGATCTATGCCTTTACTTGTAATGTAACTTATTGATAAAATATAGGTACCTCACTCAGTCACTGACTGACTGGGGCTAAACAGCTAAACAGACATGTAGAAATATGTTGGACCATTAAAGCAAAAATACATGTAATCTAGTCCAGCAGCATATCCAAAAGTTTGCATGGTAGAAGGCAATGGATTCTTACCTTACATCAAAGTTTTCAAAGCATACTTTGTGCTGTCGTTTGTCATCTTCTTGATATTGTTTTCCTCTTGAGACTGGAGTTTTTTTTGGGTTTGCCCACCGGATATCTTTTACGGTATAACGAACCCGATCCAATTTTTAAACCAACACCGTGAACTCATTGCTGAAATATTTCCTGTTCCACTTAAACACTGTTGAATGTAGAATATTTTATTTGAATAAGCTTAAGGCATGTAAATAAAAGACATGACTAATGTTTTCTTAACGAAGGAAAAGGGGGATAAATAATTCAGATAAATCATGGTTATTTATTTCATTGTCCGACTCTGATCATTTTCATTTTTTTTTTAATTCAACAAAATTATTGTCATTAATAATTCAGCCGATATGATATTAACCTATATGAACTATGAATATACTACACATGTACCATAGAATAAGGAATTTTTTTTAAAATTAATGTGTATTTTATTCATCCTTCCAGGATAAACAGAATTCGCTTGAGGATTTCTTAATCTTATTTGACCAAAATGTAGTACTGACTTTAGGATATGCCGTCAGAATGGAGGATGCATCATCTTCGCTATTCAAGGGTTTTCGGTCCACTCAGCTCCTCATAAACGTTTATGAGGAGCGGAGTGGAACGAAAACCTTTGGATAGCGAAGATGAGGATGCATTGGGTGCGATATAACCCCTTAAAAATACACTTGATAATCAAAATAAAATATGAATTATTTCTGTAACTGTTTAAAAAAATGCTGATTTATTTTGTTGATTTGATATGTGAAGAAATACACGTCATATAACTTCAGAAATGCTGCTGAACCAAACAAAATGGTAACAATTTATTTTTCTAAAAATCTGTCTCTGTGGAGGGGATACTTGTCTCAGGCCATCCCCTTTCAGAAACTTGTCTACGGCCGTAGTTCTAAAGAACGTGGCTCGTTATCTCACACTAAAAAAATGGAAATTGTAAATACAATATAAGTATATATTTTGATTATTAACCAACTTAAGCATAGAGTTCACTGACTTAGGACAAAAGTATTCTATGGGTGCACGACAAAGACGTATATTCGTGAGGGTGGGGGGGGGGGGG
>PRKT01000046.1:1616039-1630622 GCA_003671525.1 Saccostrea glomerata
TGCAGATGCAAATGTTAGAACAAACTATATATAGTTCAACAGGGATTGTATAATTTTTATTAATCAGAATTCGTATTTATATGATCTAATTAAGAAAAGAAAAGTTTTGTCTGCCATCGTAACTTCTCGGCAAAACAAAACGTGTTTCTCCGAGCTCGCTGGATGCGTTTGACAGCTCCATCGCACGTGTGTAGACCAAGGCTAATGTTGGTCTTGCGGACACAGGTACATGTAGGCCTATGTGTACTGTTTGTTACTGTTAGGAGACTGGGTGACCGTAATGCTATGGACTCACGAAATTTACAACAGTTCCATAATTAGACATTGCAGTTTTTTTTTATTAACGTCATTATAAACACTGTTAAACATATTAAATCTAACAGTCGAATATCTTTGGATATGGGGTAACCCATATCTATTCTTGTTAGAATTAGGTCTAATATGAAATTCAAGGTCAATGGGACAATAATCAAAGCATACCCAGAAACATCCTGTCACAGGTAATGCACATATCAATTACGGAAGCTCTATCTCTTCTCAATCACAAGAAATAAGGGGGGGCCGGGGGTTGAAAAGTGGGTCAACTTCATGGTCGAGGGAACAAGGTAAAAAAATCATAGTATATTCAGACAAAAAATGTTACAGGTAATAAATGTATAATACCAAAGACCTATATTTTCTTTCGAAAGTTATCACCAATTTAATGTAATGTTTAATTTTTTTTATAATAATTAGGTCAAACTTCAAAGGTCTTGTCACAGGTAATTTACATGTGATTATGAAAGTTCCATCTCTTCTAAATCAAAACTTTTGACCAAGGTAAAAGGACAGATGACACCTTGTATTCAAAAGATTTAATGTCCCCTTACTTTTGTGAAAGCAGCTAGGGGAAAAAAAGAAGAAATGTAGTATGGTTGAAATCATCAAAGAAATAGAACAATGTTTTAATAAATTATATACATTTATTTTGACACAATACCTCACTACAATTATAAATATTACTTTGTCTTTCCTATATAGTCTGAACAAATTAAGGAAGACAAAGAAAAATAAAACCACAGAGCAAGTGTACTCCTGTTGTGCAGGAGTATTTCTTGTAAAAGTTATCAAAATATATGTAAAAAGATAATTAGTAATTCCCTGTACGCATGTATGGTGCATACTAAACATTCATTTGAAAATAAAGAAAACAATCTTAATTTATTGTATATTCATATTTTCACTCCCTTTTGATAAAAAAGAAAACCTAAACAAGGTACAGAATTAAATTTGCCTAAAGTACTAATAATTGTTATTTCAGAGTTTTTATCTGGCCAATAGAACATGGGGGGGGGGGGGGGGGGGGGCAACAGCCCCCTTTTTCTGGATGTAGATTTTTGTAATTTTTTTTAAAGGATTCTCTTGCTATTGGGCTTATTTTAGTTAAGCCAGGTAAGCTATTAAATCTAAGACAATTTCATGTCCATTCACAACTTCAAGAAGATTAGTTGTGGGCTGTTTACAAGAGTCATTTGTTCTGAACATGATAAAAACAAATATGTTCAAGTACAATTCTACGAAAGCCCGTTGGTGCCACGTACAAAAAAAATTTTATCTGGCTACCGCCACTTATCATTTGGCGGCTGCTTCCTGATGCGCGCATGTTTTAACGTGTGATTTCAGAGGTGGATACAGAGTAAAAATTATAATAGCCACATCAATCATCCAAACAGATATTATGTAGCGGCCGCCAGATATATATTTGGCGGCTGCCATAAAAATTTCGTGGCGACTGCCATATATTAAGTGACAGCCGCCAGATATTTAAATGTTGGTCACCAAATAATAAGTGGCGGCCGCCAGATAAAATATTTTTCGTATGTGGCACCAACGGGCTTCCGTATTAAAACTAAGACAATTTCATGTCCATTCACAACTTCAAGAAGATTAATTGTAGGCTGTTTACAAGAGTAATTTGTTCTGAACATGATAAAAACAAATATGTTCAAGTACAATTCAACATATTACATATGTTACATAATATTCTTTTGATTTTTCATAAATTGTACAATTTTTATTGCACTAGTTCTTAAAGTTAAAAACATGAAATACAGCTAGCCTATAATTAAAAACTGCAGAGAAAAAACTGTAACAGTAACTAAATAATTTAATGATTGCAACAGAAAGTATTGCAAAAGAATTTTTTTTTTAATTGAATGAATATGATAACAGTTATGATACGCCTCGATCAACAAGAAAATTTTCAGGAAATGAAAAAACTTTACACATTCCTTGTAATTAAATAATTAGTACATATATACTACATGTAACATGTATCAGCTTAATTTTAGGTCCATATCAGCTCAGTTTTCAAACAAAAATATTTTCACCAAACAAGCCTGAAAATACCTTTATTCAACAAAAGCACATTTTCCACACAAAAATATTTTTTACTAAAGAAGATGGGTAAATAAGTTAATTAAAAAATTAAAAATGTTAATTATATCTCAATTTTCTTTGATATTTCAGTTAAACATTGAATTCATATATTATTTATGTAAATTAAATCTCCATAACTTGGAACAATCTCTTAATTGTTCATTTAATTTGTTGAAATTATTCATCTTAGTTAAAAGGACAAAAATCAATGATTATTTCTTCATATTTTAAAACAATTTTTCGAGATATCATAACTGAGTCTTACTTTTTTCTTCAAAGTAATTAAGCCTAAAAATATACCTTTTTTTAAAAAGAAATATTTGAAGTTCATTCAAGGATCATATAACAAACAAGATTTCAATGTTGCTATTCTTATGAGTTATAATGTGTAGCATCAGTCTCGAAGAAAAAAAAAAAGAATTCTTATTGTTAATATTAAATTCCAAATACATTGTAATCATTTTTTTTTATCATGAAAAACTTTTCCTGAGAAAATTTTTCCTGCGAAAAATTATAATTTCATATTTTTCAGTAATTAACAAGTCTTTGCTCTAAATTATTTCACAAACTGAATCTGATTTTTTTTAAAATACATATTTGAGGCTACATGTACTAGCATTTTGCATGTCTTGTTTGCCCATCTTCTTTTGGGAAACAATCAGTTTTTAAAGCAATGGCAAGTTAATATACAAGTTTGCATACTTCAAAATCATAAAACCACTTCAAATCTATATGCTTCTTACTATTAATACTGAGTATATTATGGGACATCTGTGAACACGTGAATCTATCTAGTTTAATTTGAAAACGGCTTAAGAAACTATGGGCAACTTATTTTACAAACTACAACAAACTTTTCAGTAAAATGGTGGCTAAATGTATTCAACACTTTAAATTGTTGCCATTTAAAAGTTTTGTATATACATGTATAAATTTATTTTAATATACAAGCAAATAAAAATTCTTTTCATGTAAATACAAGCATTTCTCAAAACAAAAATATTTTACAACTCACTGATAAATATCCAGGTATGTAAACAAGTCTTGATATTAAACATGTAAACAAGTCTTGATACAAGTCTTGATATTATTTAAGCATCACAAAACAATATTGAGGTCATAAATCATAAATACTTGGTAACAAATGATTGATATGAATTGACAACCTATTTAAAACAATAAAAGATAATGTTTGAGACATACATGTAAATACATAAAATGGTTGTTAATTTTTTCTATAAGTGAGAATAAGAAACAGTATCAAACTATACATGATAATGTTTTGCAACACATTTCTCCTATTTCACAACACTTCTAAAATTATATTTATATATGTACATGATTCAAAATAATATCCATATGAAACATGTGTACTAGTTGATCGTAAATGGTAAATACACAGCAGTCTTCATTGATTTTTTTGTCTAGTATGGGAGAAAGAATCAACAAAGAAAGTGCACTGTATAATGAATTTTTTGAATAAAATATATCTCTTTACATCAAAAACTCCTTATAGTGACTTATATTGTCAGTTGACTCTTTATATTTCTAGCAACACAAAACAGCAAGTTTTTCATTACTTTGATCATAACAAAAAGAAAGAGGCAAGCAAAAGTTGATGAGATTCTCTGATAAAAAAAAAAATGATAATTTCAACAATAAAGGGGCTCATGGCTGACAACACAGTAAATTGTAATTTAGCTGAAAAATACCACTGATTACAGCATTATTGTTCTTTTCAATCACTTTTTGTACAAATTTTTAAACAAAAAAATTTAAAATAGATTTGAATATTAATTAATAAAACATTCAGAAAACAATGCAGATAAAACAGTACTTTATAGCTGATATGTATTTTTATGATATATGTGGAAAACATTATAAAACCTTGTTAAAAAGCAATATTAAATTGTGATTATAAAGAATATTAATTTTTCCATGTATGTTTGTACTATTAAAGCTTACAAACTGAGACAAACATCATAACTCATTCTAAAATAGATCTACACTAGAAAAATACCCCTTCCAAGAGGCACTCAAAACATGATTATTTGAAAATTTCATTCAAAGAAATCTGTAATATCACCCCCCCCCCCCTCCCCTAAAAAAAACAAAAACAATACTACCCTTTCATGCAGCCTAGAAGCCTAGAACTTCTCCATGGTTATTTAGTATACAATAATGACATGCAATATGTATTGATCATAAGCATTCTTCAAAATGATCCTTTACACTTGCTGCACAATACATTTATGTCATGGACAATTCATATAATACACTTGTTGCATGATATGTCATGGACAATTCATTAAAACTACTATTCTAATCTTGTGACCTTTTCCAAGTGACCTTGGTTCAGTGTTATAATAAATCTACTACTGAAGAGTATCTCTGGGTCAAGTTTGAACCTCCTAGTACATGAACACCCACACCCCCTCCAAAAAAATTGGCATGAATTGGAATTTTGTATTAAAGAACATTTTACCTGGACTACTACATCTTTGATTTAGAGCCAAAATACTCCATTTACCAATGTAAGTTTCCAGTTTTCTCACTTACATAGATTTTGGAGAATGTTACAAATGATACTGAAAGAATCATACTCTTTTCATAAGCAGAAGTTTTGGAAAATGAAGAAATTAAAGGTTTTAACTTTTTTCTTTGGAAGGGATGGGGACATAAATGATGGAGACATTAAAATAGAGGCAACAAAAAATGGATGAACAATCAATGAAAACACTGTACAACTGTATAGGTATGAATGTATATTGCTTTTTTGAAAACATGGAATGTCAATCAAGTTGGCACAGTGTGACATGTAATGACATGACATATAACAACCTAGTTAAACAACTTACATATAGAATACTCATTCCCATACTTTAAGCACAGAAATGCCGGTGAAAACATTTGCATGAAAACAATGCAACATCAGACAGACATTCCACTGTACCAAGAACTATTTTGACATGTGAGTTGTGCACAAAAATCTTGCTGCAGCTCAGTCATCAGCTAATCCCATCCAAGACATGCTCCTTGTAGGATTAGTACACATCATCCTCATCACTGTCATTGTTTTCGGGATCAGTGGGATCTAGGGATCTGAGACTGGCAGACATTGTGTTGATCCCAGTCTGGCTACTTCTTTTTAACCTGCATTTAAATCAGATATTTTGAAATTTTGCTTAAACTAACAAAATGAGCAAGTATTGTTGACAAAAATACATAAAAATGTACATGTACAATGTAACTGTAGTCCTATTTCCAAGTTATTTTTTCTTCTACAGTATAATATTCACAGATATTATGTTAACTTTTCAGATACTTTGTACAAAAGTGTATATACATGTAGATCTTTTTAAAAAGGCATAACATTTTCCTATTGTATGATCATAATAATTGCAATACTGAATCTTTATACATATTGGTAAATTTAATTAATGTTATGAAAATTCACCTGCTCTGCGTGTGATTGAGTTGGACCTGTAAATTTTCTATTTGTTCTTGCATTTCGTCATTGGTGCGCTGTACTTTGCGATAGAGATTTGCCTGGTTATCAGCCTGAAAACATTTTAAAATGTCTAAATGCATGTATTTTCAAGCAACATTTGTAAAACAATTTTACATAAACTTAAACATCTGTGTTGATATAATTTTAAAAATAAATAATGTTTCCATTTATTTTTATAAATGTAAATAGAATACCTAGTAGTTTTAAATTTTACTGTACATACTGATTATAAAGTGTAATTAAAATAATAACATAAATATGTATGGTACGTGTGTATATGTATCTCACATGATATTGTGTAAAAAAAATATTTTTAAAAGGCACATTTATTGATTTGTTCACAAAGAGTTTTTTTTTTAACAGATAGAGAATAAGTTCTAGGGATCAACAGGAAATTCTAACCTCATCTTCAGCATTTGCCAGGTCTTTCTTCAGTTCTTCTATCCGAGTCCGGAGTTTTTTTACCTCCATTTCGTATTGCTCGGCTCTCCGTCGGGAATGATCCAAATCTGTCTGTCTTTCTTGGAAAGTCTTCTTCAGTTTGGCATGTACATGACGAAGATCATTTAATTCCTGAAAAAAATTTGTTACAAAAAACATACACTATGATGAATATTCTATTGCAATGCATAAATATGATTGATTTCTGGAAAAAATATTCCAATCATAATACCTGTATTTCGTATAGAGGTAATGGCGTTTGCTATGGCTTCACATAAATGTTCATGTGCTGGTAAATAACATGTACAATATATACTTAAAAATTCTAGTTGTGATTTCCTTAATACAAATTGTAAGTTACAGGTAATTGTAGTGGTTTCATTTACCATATTTTACAGAAAACGATCCTTGAAGCAAAGACCATTACCATACATCTACAAAAATTTTTTCATTTTGTTTGAACACTCGGTTTTAAAATCAATTTTGTTTCTAACCTCCCTGAATTTTGGTTAATTCCCCTTTCTTGTTACCTTGATTTTGTCATTCAGATCCTGCTGTAGGCCTCTCACATCAGAGTCCACCACTGCAGAGGACTGCTGTTTCTTGCTTTCTAACTGCTCTTCTAAGTCCCGGATCTGCCCTCTACACTTCTTATTTTCCCTTTCCAAGGCCAGCTTCTCGGATTCTAATCTCTCCCTTTTACCCCACTCATCAGCATTTTCTCTCTGAAGCCTCTCAAGCTGAAAAAGAAACACAGATATCTGACAAACATGTAAAACTGATTTTTCTTTTCTCTCAAAAAAGAAAGAAAGAAGACATATTTTAAACTTGTGTTGATAAATAATTACTAAAATGTTTAGTAAGAGTCATTTAATGAAAGAAATCAAATCACTTAATATAAAAGAGAAAGACAACAAAACAGAGCTATCAAATTTTTATTTTTTTTTCTTCAGTTTTTCAGTTAACCAATCCCTGTCAAATTGTCTTGCCCAATCATATTTATTTTGATTTGAAAGGGCCAGATTAAACAAATACTCAGTATGCCACACAAAAAAATGTCCAAAAACAATTTTTATATAATCTACAATGAGTAGTGTAAAAACTTAAAAGGGAATAAAAATACTTATATAATAAAAAAAAAAATTCAGTAAAATTCACAAATCCTCACTATGTTTTTTTGTTGTAAATCTGAACGAGAATCTGAAAATTCTATGTAGCCTGTCTTACTAACATTCTGAATTTAATATATATAATCTACATGATCAAATAAACTCTACCTCTTTCCGGACTTCATTTAGCTTTTTGTCCACTACAGACTTATTACTAATCTCCTCATCAACATCTCTGATTAGTTGATCAATTTCCCCTCTGTGGTCCTCTTTCAGCTTGGATACCTATGAAAAACATGCAAAGATCATATATAAACATAATAAACCTTCATCCATGGTTGCTTTGATATATGTTTGAGATCTTTTGATGACGTGTCTAAAAGAGCTCTTACGTGACATGCATCGTTAACAAATCACAAATTTCCGCACACTTCCTACTACATTATAGCAGACCTTTATGTTACTGGCCTGTTTTTTTTTTTTTTGGATTTTTTTGTAGTTCTTTAATCATATTTCTTAGTATGCAAATACAAATACTTAACATTAAAATGTCTACATATTTCCTTGTTTACACACCTCAAGTAAAACATCCTGCTTTGATCTTTTGGCTTCCTCGTATTTCTGTTTCATTGTGCTAAGATCCATCTGTAGTTTTTCTATGGTCTTCATTAGTGATGTTTTGTCCCTATAAAAATCATTTAAACTGGTTAATTTTTTTGTGAGTGTTGCAATTTTCAGCAAACTAATTAATGCAACTGATTTAAAATGAAAAATCTCACCCTCTCTCAGCAAGAAGTGTTTTCTGTGCTTCATCCAGTTTAAGTTCAAACAAAGTCACTTTTTCCTCTGCTAAGTTTCCCTCTTCTTGACTCACATTATTCACATTAGCTGTCTGCACATTAACATCTTTTTCCTCAAAAGTCTTTTCTTTTTCAGCAGATTTACAAAGATTATTTTCCAAATCTTTTTTCATACTGTCAGTCACACTTTCAGGGGAATCTTTCTTCAGTTTAACATTCTCGGCTTGAATTTCCTGCTTCTCTCTCTTAAGCAAGGTACATTCTTTCACAAGCTGTTCCAGTTTAGCACGGAGTTGACGGTTTTCCTCCCTGGCTTTGTTCCGCTCGTTCCTAACCTTGCTCCACTTCTCCCGCCAATTGGCTGTGCAGTCAGACCACCACCTCATCGTCTTCTCCATCTGCGACACTCGACCCCTGGCCTCCTCCAGTTCTCTCTGACGAATCTCATCGCGGTCGTCCCAGTCATTGTCCATATTAGACATCTGTGACACGGGAGTATGACTGCCATCTCTCATGAGGGAGGGAGAGGGTGCCATAGGCAGTTGGGGGGATGCACCTGTGGCCCTGACATAGGAGACGTCCCCTTTGGAAGAACCAGGTTTCATTTTCTGGCTCATAGTTTTTGTTTCTCAGATACTGATCTAGAATGCCATGCTGTTACAGTAGATGAACATTTCACCTCATTCTCTGTTAGTGTGGCACAGTCAGAAAATCTAAAGGATGAGAGAAAAAAGTTTTAAAATACCTTACATATCAAATGATCTACATTAATACACAGCCTGGTCTGAGAACCGATGTACATACTTCATGTATTTCATTCGTACATTGTTACACAAGTTACAAATATGTTAACATTATTTAATCTTTCACAAATTCCATTCAATATCAATTATTTCAGAGATAAGTGAACAGGTAAATATCAATATGTTCAACTTTTAGCAGGACAGCAGGATCCAAAGTCTTTTATTAGTTTTTATTCCAGAAGATATGGGTAAATTTCTTCTTTGAGATATAACTAAGAGAGAGCACTATTACAAATCTCTATTATCTCACCATCTATTCTTCTAAAGTTGATTCTTATTTCAAGTTTATCCCTTCAAGTCCTTTTTAGTCTACAGGAGTGTCTTTCTTTTCCAAAATTGTTTTAGCATCAGTGTATAATTAAATGTTTCTTTCAGCTCCCTTAGACTCATTGGAGAAAACGTTGTTTTGATTAAGAATAGGGATGAGGTAGCCACACAAATCGTTCTTCAATCAAAAATGTCCGGTAACTAAAAGTTACACACAAGGCAGGGGAAAAAGTATTTACAAGACATTTGAAGAAATAGCATCCATATACCGACCATCAATTACTAATTCGAATTCAACAACATATTTGAACAGAACGAATCCAGGATTTTTTTCGGAAGGGTGGGGGTGCGTCGATTTACCAAATGGAAGCAAACGGAACCCAAATGGAAACTGTGAGAGATTGGGAAACTGGACCCGAAAGGAAATCAAATGAACCCAAATGGAATATCAAAATATATCTTTTATCGTATTGTCAAGTTGTTACTTTTTAAAATGTTTTTTTCTTAAATGAACTTAAAAAAGAGAATATTTTAATATTAGTACTAATTTCTTAAATTGTATTTTAAAAATACGATATTTTTTCTATTTGTAATAACTTTTGCACATAATTGAATACAAAATTTAAGTATATAGTTTCCATGGACGTAGGTACCGAGCGGGGGGAGGGGGTACTAGAGACATGCCCCCTCCTAATAATTTTGCCGATCTATAAAATACTACCAAAAATAATTCGTATCTCAATATTAGATATGTATGAACTATTAATAAACTCTAATTTTAAGTTCATTTTTTCTCATCATTTTGAATAAGTAACAAAACATATTTGATATCTCATTTGGGTCCATCTTATTTCCATTTAGGTGTCCATTTGGGTTCCACATCATCTTACCTTCTTTTTTTAAAACTCAAATTAACAACTCATGATCAAACATTGCACTATCCTTAAAGCACCTTTATTTGACAATACTCTAACCTATAGTGGAGGAGGGGCCGGGCAACTGCAATTTTCAATGAACATAATTTGCTATAGAAAAAAGTCGGTTTTGGAAAAAAAGGGGGGGGGGGTGGGTAGGCACTCCCCCCCGACCCCCAACCCCAATGATGCTAGGTGCCTGATATCCACTTATAATTTACTCGGATTGGTTTTTAATTTGATAAAGACATTATACTAACTAACGCTTTAGACGCCTCAATGAGGCGCGTAATCAAGATATTTTTTTTACCTAACTGCTTCTTCTTAAAGATAATTATATTTTTCAAAATAAATATTATATTTGTTTAATAATCATTTGAAGGGGAAAAAACACATACATTATTATTTTTTATTTCGTTGAAACTTACACTAGTAGAAGATATGGATTATCCGGTTCCCCTCAGGAGCCCTAGACATTTTATGGCTTATTTTGATTTTCTAGGCCACGTTTATATAGGACGTTCAAGACCTAAACATGACAGACTCCAGAATCGAAAGAGTAAAATCTCACATTTCAAAGCATCCTGACTTTCCATTACCTGGAATCTTGTTTCGGTAAGATGCTTTATGAAAATTTCTTGTATATAATCATAAATGTAGTGTAAATAATAGCATGGCATTTAGTTCAGTGTAAGGTGTGCCATTTCTGCAATAAACAGAAAAAGTAAATATTTACGTCCGCGTGAAAAAAACTGAAAATCAATTGCATTACTATTCAGAAAAAAAAATGTGCATTATCAATACTTATGAATGTAATGAAATAAATTCTGAAAACACTTTGTTTTTGCGGGGGTGGGTAGGTGGGGGGGGGGGGGGGGGGGGGGCATTGGCTCTTCTCAATTAATACTCTTCCTGTTTCCTTTTCCTTATCTTCCACCCCTCCCTTTTTCCAGTCTCCAAGCCTTTTTCCCTCCCCATCCACTTTACATTATGCGCTATTCGCACTTCCCACTTCCCTTGTAATTTACCTCCCCCCTTTTTGTGACAAAGGCGTTCCAGAGCGATGACGTTGGAAGGATAACTCGATGGGACATATATTATACGTTTGTGTAGTGACACGAAAGAACTTAATCATACCATATAAAATTTACATTAATTGAAAGACAGGAAATATTATTTAAGCATTTATGTGCAATGTCGCAACATATTTGTTGTTTGGTTTTGCAGGTTTCTGTATTTTTTTTTAAACCTGACTTTTCTAACCGTGGCTTATTTAGTTTATTAATTTTCTTTCTTAAAAAAATGTTCAAATACAGGTATATACTGGTATGTACTTTGCAGACCCAAGGAAACTGTTTGGGTATGGAGTTCAAGCACAGGCCTTTGGATCGCTTAAAAAAAGTTTTACACCTCAATTTTTTTTTCTACGCGATGTAAAGGCCTGTGAGGATAGGAAACTCTCCATCCATTTTTAAGCTTGAATATAGAAAACAGAAAACAAGCCTGATTTATGGTTGTGTGATAGAAGTTTTTTTCAGTTGTCCCATGGGCCTCTTTTTTAAAACATATAATCAACTTATACGTGTTATGAGAAAGTGCACGTATATTTGAATTATAATACCGGGGTATATTTTCAGAGATATTTTCCCAGTTTTACGAAACCCAGAAGCGTTTAATGACCTTATGGACGTGATGACGGAGTTCGTGAAGGAGAAGGCCCCCGGAGTAGAGGTGATCGTGGGGCTGGAGGCCCGGGGGTTTCTTTTCGGACCCATCATTGCTCAAAGACTTAACTGCAGCTTTGCACCAGTCCGGAAGAAGGGTAAATTGCCCGGGGAGACGGAAAAGGTTACTTACACAAAAGAATATGGAACGGTAATTATACAGTCGTTAATTATAAGAATGAAGCGGCCAGCATAATGTTACACTAATCAAATACAGCTTATAATGGCCTTTTCTACGATGGCTTGTATAGGACATAGTGACATAGTTATAGAAATTTTGTTTTTTACTGTTTTAATTTGACACCACGAAATAAAACATTTGGCTATGAAATAAAATGAAATAAAATTGGAGGAAACGTGGCAAAATTTCTTTCTAGTATACATTGTTTTTTTAAAGGTGGTTTTTCTTGCGTGAAAGTGTCAGGATCTTTATTTCAACAACTTTTTAGTGTATTTAAAGAAGATTCAAAATTTTTTAAAATTTATTTTACATTTAACAATCCGGAAGACAAGCCCCTATGCTTTCATCAGTTAAAGCTGAATACGACTCGTAAATAGAAATAGGCCATTTTCGATTTTTACTCTCTAAGATATCAGCACAAAAGTATACTCCTTGCATTCGTTTTACCTGACTGCTTTCTTGTCACTGGTATTGGCATGGAATGGTGACCCGCGTGTTCGTGCTGGTTGTCTTGCATTGTCTTTGTTTACATTTTATTGCAGTTACGTGTATTTTTTTGTTTCTTTGGCATCTTACTTTCCTGCATAAAATAATATTTTTTGTCTCTACCGAGTGCTGTATAGGACGCGTCCGTCTACAGTGGTTACGTCTGATTACGGTAATGAACAGTGACTTAGTCAGCCGCTTTATATAGGGTCCTCAGATATGGCGAGAATCCGATCGAAAATGGCGGACACATTCCATATTACGAATCATGTTCATCTTTAAACTCTTGTATGAATTCTAGACTACCGAGGCAAAAAATTAAAGTTTTTGTTGATGCATAATTAAACATACCTATCTGTTTAAAATCTAATGCACAAAATCATACGAAACATATATATAAAAGGTTTGTAGCCACGTGAAAAGAAGACGAATCAAGTTTAAATTTCAAAATCAATAATACACGTATTAATCTTCGTTTTTGTACACATGTAATCATAAAATCGCTTATTTAAAAGTTCCCGAAAACAGATTTTGAAATTCAGCATTGATCTTGAAATTTTCTGGGAAAAAATTTCCAACCTACCTACTGACCCAGTATTTTCTTCCTGTGCAGGATGTCTTTGAGGTCCAGAAAGAAGCATTTAAGCCGGGACAGTCTGTCGTAATTGTTGACGATCTCTTGGCAACAGGAGGTATGTATTAGTTAATTTTTTAAAAATTTTTAGTAAAATGTTTTTACTAAGCTTTACGTACGTAAATAAAATTGGTGACTGGCATTCATTTATATAATGATCTTTGCTTTCAACAGCATGTTAAATTTTTTGACAAATAAGGAACTTTTCTTGACGATCAAAAAGTTTCCAACTAACCCGTCTTCGATTATCCTCTAGATATTTTCTCTCTTTCCCTCTCTCTCTCTCTCTTGGTCTCTCTCTCTAGCTTTCTCAATACTCTTCCATCCAAATATTGAGCCCACTCAATACTAGTTTCTACTTATACTATTGAATAGAAAACATGTTAATAATTAGTAAACACATTTATTTTTTGTACCACTGCACCCAATCATTATATTATTAGCCTAAATTTTATTCATGATTAGTATTGAGAGGATATTGGCAAATGTTGATGTATATAAGTTAACATATTTTCAGGTACAATGAAAGCAGCCTGTGAATTAATTGAAAAAGTGGGCGCCAAAGTGACACTGTGCCTGGTGGTGATAGAACTGAAAGATTTGAACGGACAAGGAATACTGTCCCAGCCTTGTTACTCTCTTATTCAATATTAGTGGTTATACTAATATGGCAAGGAAAAAAACAGTATTTTATACCAACTTTGTATTAGTCATTACTGATCGATGTAAAACATCGAATACATTGCTTGTGCCTTGATGGTCTACAAATTGAGAGATATTTCTAGGTATTTGAACCTGTTTGTATCTTAGTACATGTAGCAAAAGGTGCCTTTTCTTCCTCTGTTTTTATTAAGAAAAGTTTGTTAAAAGTGTACTGAGAAAACAAAGTATTGTTCTTCAAAACGAACTACTAGCTGTGAAATGGCAAATTAGACTAATAAAATTTAAGTTACAAAAGATTATTGTTTACCGATCTTTTTCGACAAATTATACCGGTATATATGTTACAATGCGAAATGTTATAACAACGCAAAATGTAATACTCCCTGTCGAGGCCTCATCTACAGAGCAAACGAACTCTGGCGGAAGTTTGCGCAAAATGTAATAAAAACCGGGATTATTGCATTTTGCGTTATTACATTTTACGTCGAAATCAATGCAGAAAGTAATATTCACGCAAAATTTAACAACTCATTTCATTGGCGTCGGAAGCAAATTGAAAGTGGGGGAGGGCTAAGTGTAAAAATAAAAATTGTACCTTCACAGAAAACCTGACAAGCAAAAAAAAAAAAAAA
>PRKT01000046.1:1634708-1647412 GCA_003671525.1 Saccostrea glomerata
GGGGGGGGGGGGTAGTAGAAAGCAGGGGGCTCTAGCGGCTGTACTAAAGCCTCAGTGGGTCTAAGGCAAGGTCCTTTTGGGTGACAAGTTCTTACAAATAAGAGAGATCTTTTCCTTGATTTTATGAAAATGGACATTAAGTTTTACATATAAAAATTTTAAACGGGGGCACACACCCAGTGCGCTGGTCCTGTATCTGTCTTAAACCCTTTGATTTTCATTTATCAAAATATGTTTTCTAGCAATATTATTGATTATATTATTGTCCTCTTTAAACTAAGACATGAAGATGTCAATCACGAATGCCATTTACATGCGCAGATCCAGAGGGGGAAGTCGGGGGGTAATTTAAAAAGTTATTAAATTCATATATTAAACCAACTACCAACCCTACTTGGAATACCCAGACATTCCTTGAAAATGTGGTTCTGTGGTAAGTTAGTATGAAAAGTGATAAGTTTTGTTATTTAGAATTTCAGATATTGTTTGGGGCTTTGTTCACAATTTCACTATACTTACATTTGTTTACCACTGAAAATCAATCTCTGTTGTGGTGGGGGAATCCCCTCTTTTTCTTCTACTCTCTCTTTTATTCTCTCCACCTTTGAGAAAAAGTAAAGTGTTCAAAATGAAATTATTTTTTGAAGGGTATAACATAAATCTTTTTAAATTAACAATAACAAGCACATATAAGTGTATATACATAATCTACAAATTAAATGATGATAATGATTGTATAATTATAGATGTTCTGAATATTTGATTTTTAGAAAGTTAACTATATTTATTTCCATAGATTTTACAAGCATAAGGGGTATGAATTAGGGCTGGGATGATACAACTTTTTCTATATCGATATGAATCACGATATTTGAGCCACGATACGATATGTATCACGATATGTTTAATTGCTTATAAAATCTTTTTTTGCATTGAAATAAACAAATTAATTTTTTGCAAATGAGAATAATTTATTAAAAAAAATGTTTATATGTTGTAAAACAAAAATATTTTACTCAAGTGGTGTTTATTTTTATTTATTTCATATCTATATTTATATTTAACTTATTTATTTTATATATTAAACCCAAATGTTAAATAAACAAAGAAAAACAGAAGTAAGATATTTTGGGGCGATATTTCGATATTTTTTCAAATGTATCGATATGTGTATCGCACTCACATATATCAGGATATATCGATATCTCGATATATCATCCCAGCCTTAGTATGAATGATTGTACTTACTTTGTCTGTGGGTTCAATATCAATTTCAATCTGTAATCACAAAACACAACATTATAAGCCATATATTCATACAGATAAAAAGAAAGCACATCACTGTTACAGTAATGAATTATTTTTACATTATGCCATTAAAAAAGTTCAAGTTATAGTACGCATATTTTAGACAACCAAAGATTGTTAAAAAGTTCACCGCAAGGGAGTATGTTGGAAAAAAATGTAGAAAAAAGATACATACATCTTGCACCAGTAAATTATCTGCATCAAGAAAATGTGTGTTTAACACGTTTTAATGTGCTACAAAACAAGTCTTCATCCTAAGATTGTGACCAATGTATATACATAACTTTGGAATCATACAATCCCAAAGGGCTTGTACATGTACATGTAATAATATATTTGTTTTTGTCAGTGCAACAGTCACTGCAACTCTTTTCAATTCCTTTAAAAAAAATCTCTTTAAAGCCATATATGGCGTAACTGATCAAAAAATATATTTTTGAAAAATACAAAATTAAGTAAAGAAATATAGTTAATACATTTAAATTAAAACTTTTCATACAATTCTGAACACGTAGAACACCTCGTTTCAACTAATAATACGATTTTATCTTCTCTTTATTGTGTTATTTAAATCTTTTGTATTTTCTTCCGAGTCGGAGAAAATTCCAAGAATCCAAATTAAATTTTGATATCTTTATAACGTAATTGACTTAGATTTTGTAAATTACGGAAAAGTTCTATCTTTATATATAGTAATGAAACAAATAATAAGTTCTTATAATTTTAGTCTAAAAATTTTCATTGTACATACGCCATATATGGCTTTAAAAACATTCCATAGTACCAGAACACAGGGGCATCTTATCCACTCTGTTCTCTACTTCACATATAAAAATGTGTATTTTTATATGTGAAGTAGAGAACAGAGTGGATAAGATGCCACTGTGACCAGAGTATATCTGTTCCCTTTCACATCTATTTGTACTGAGCATGGTGAGGCAGAGGGTGAGACTATTCTATTCCATGACAGCAGTGTGTGTGTTAAGTGTTTGTTTAGGGTAGGGGTCTAGACTCTTTGATTCTGATAATTTAAATGTTATCCCTGTGTTTTATATTTTCTTTTTAAATGAAAGTTATTTTGGTCAAAAATGTACATTGTACGTAATGTAAATAGCTCTGCTGTTGGTCAGATCTATATATAGAAATTTTTTCCACATTCACACTAAGGATCAGAGACGAATAAATTTTGATGGGATTTGTTGTCGTATAATGTGAATATAAACATATTGTTCTTCTTCTCAACAAAGAAAGGAGGAAATATCAAATACACAGTTAATAAAACACAAAATTTTTTAGTATAAAAAACTTCTTACCTCTTTTCCTGTCAATGTCTGAAAAATATTTGGAGAAAACAATATTAACATGGTTAACACGACACAAAAAATAGTTTTAAAATATCAAGAACCATCCAAAAAACGATTTTTTACATCTTAAAGGCAATTCTTTCTTACCTTTACTTTGATTAACATTTTGACTGATTTTTCTTACTAATTATTTTTGCAATAATGCCGAGGCCGAATTTCCACAAGAAGTTCCGGTACGCCGAACTGATTTAAAACAGTAATTTTGATTGGCTAAGACAGAAAAATGGTAACTCGTACATAGATTTGCTCGTAAATTTTTAGCACACCTGTTCATGGATTCCATTTCATAGAAGTATGATCCTCGTTTCATAATCAATATCATTAACCGTTTTAAAATAGATGAAAATTAAAAAAAATTACACTTGAAGTCACTAAAAAAATATTTGTACAAAAAAATATTCAAATACAGATGACCTACAGTACCTGATCATAAATGAGTCATAATTTTTTTTTTTACTATATTTGATATTCTCATTAAAAAAAGAAACGCATAGTAGTAACAATGCACTAAGAAATGTATGATAGTTTTGTCATACATTTTTTTGAAAGATGGGATATGATGCATTCTAGTAAAATAATAACTTTACTGCCATAATCTACAAATCTCACAGAAAAAAATACCTAAGTTTGCAAAATGCCGAAACAAATCTTGATCTCAATCTACATTTATTTTTGTTTCTAATGCAATTCCTACAGGCACAAAGGGGCTATCAAAAGCGGGGGGTGGGGGGGGGGTCTCTCGATATTTTGAATCTGGTTTTATCTGAAAATTGAAACTCTCTAAAAATGTTGCATCTGAATATTGCATAGTGATAAAAAAAGAAAATAGGCGACTGGAAGCAGGTATATATACCAAAGTCTAAAATAGCAAAAGGTTTTAATATGTTACGAATAACACCATATCTAATCTATAAAACATAAACCATTAACACAGAATATCCAATGTTCTCAAAAAGTATTGGAGACCACTTGTGATACTATATGTGAAATCACAATTTTTTGTGGGATTTTAATTTTCGTTGTTTTCAAGGTATGAAGAGACCAACGAATTTATGTCCACCATGAAATGTAAAATTTTACATAAATAGCTACTAAAAACTTTTTTCACCCACGAAATCAAATCCCCAAGAACCAAGAGTTTTTCCTCAAAACGAAAATTTGACCCCGCGAAAGTATGTGATATTACAGTATCAGCAGCACAAGGTAACTTTGAACAGAGGATTACGTAAATTTTCATGAATGTTACACAATGACGTCATCTACAGCATTAGCTATCCCTGAACTTGCACAGACCATCACTGTTTTCCGTTGCATGACTAATAAAAATTATGTTCTGATCCCACAACACTCCAAATATTGTCTTCAAAGATTTCATATCAACAGAGTAAGACCACAGTATCAGCGCTGAACATATTAGTTTAGCCGCTAATCCAGTTTGTATATTAAAAGTCTGGGTATGCTAAGGCTTACATAATGAACGTTAGACAGAAACTGCCACTAGGACGTTAAAAAGTTGATGATGGTAGCTAGTGTAATGTAATGATATGGAAAACGGTATTATATAAAAGTAAGACTGACTCAAAAAATGGTTTGTATTCAAAGGACTTTGAAGAAAAAAAGTGCTCTTGATAACGATGTTCTACCTGCACATGTCTTTTAAATTTTGCAGCATCCCGGCTATAGAGCCTTACATTTCAATCTGACACAAGTTTAGCTTTTAAAAAAAGCTAAGAAAGTCAGCCAGAGGATTTTCTTCTCTGTGATAATGTTTCAAAAAAAATAATAGGGCACTCACTGAAAAAATGTTTTCAACATTTTTTTAATCCTTAGCAGATTTGGCTACTTTATAAACCTCGTCTGTTCTTTTACTAGTCTCTTAAACCTCAACCCCGCCACAAGCGTTTGATATGCCGTAATCGAACGATAATCGGATCGATACATAGATTTTCTCCATTGACAGCTTTGGAGGAGGTTTTGGAGCTGCTTTTCTGTTTCGCCTTATCTGATTGGTTAGATATTTAAACTGTATTACAATTAACCGAATAGGGCCATTCTTTAAACGTGAGAAAAAGTACAATCTGCTTGCATATATAACAACATATAGATGTGTTTGACGGGGAAATTTTATATTTTCGAGGTTTTATACACTCTTACATTTTTTTTTTCATTAAAAAGGGGGGGGGGTATTATCCATACTTCAGGTGCCTGTGATACGACTTGTTTGACACTCTCATTCTTGCAAATCAACAGCAACCTGTTTCTGCCATAGTTATCTAAATCGCCAGATTTAAACCCAATTGACCAGCATAAAGTTTGACAAAATGGATTGACATGATTTGCCAAACTAGACAATTGCATCCCATGCAGACTCTGCAACAGCTGATAAAAGCTCTACATTTGAAATGGGAGAGTATTCCTGTGCAGTTTTTATTACACACATTTGCTTCCATTAGATGGCGTTTTTTGCTTTCATTGGGGGGTGGGGGTGGAGATGGTATTGACTTTAAACTGTCTATGACTTTGAAATTCTTTAGTAATTTCTAATGATGACATTTAGATAGTATTCCTATTGTGAACCACAATTCTGTTTTATCAATACATAATTTTACTAAATTATCTTTATGTTCAATGTGTCACCATATTAATGAACTTACCTCCACAGAAATTCTAGGGTCAGGAGAGGTCAGTTGTTAACAGTTCATGGAGTCTCCCCATTGTGATGTTTTGAATAAAATGCTGCTATTTCAAGATGCATAACTTCCGCATGCAAATATGTGATTCATTAACTTATAATGCTCAGTCACACGTTAGCTCGTACGGTGGATGTGTATGTTATGCTTCTATTGTGATCTTGCGAAAAATTAATAAACCTGGGAGTATAATCAGGAATACCAGGAAAATCTATGTATTGATCCATTTCGGGTGGCTGGATGCATTCAGCCTCAAATTCAAGCAGCATTGAGGGAACCAGTGAACTCTCTGTGAATGGGTTCCTATGTCAACAAAGGTGCCCATTGGGAACATAATGGATTAAAAAAATCTGATACGCCTGTGATAATTATTGAATACTGAGTATATAAAATTCAATACAAACTTTGGCATTTTTAAAAACGTTTTTGAGAGAGACATTAATGACGAAATTTTCTCCCATTAACATTTTTCACCAATCAGTACAGTGTTTCCATAATCACCACATACTCCCACAAGAAATTAATTTATATCTTTATTCAGTACCACAGTGTTAATAATAAATTCTTTTAATTCAATAAATAAGACTGAAGAGACAAGCATGCATGAAGATGTGAAAAAATTTACCTCCAATCAAGAAAACTTCGTAAATAATGAAATAAGTAGCTCTTAATTGATAAATTGCATCAGAACTTATAAGATGAACATGCGTTTAGATGTGAGGGAATGCAGACTTCGACCTCATAAGTAGACTAATTACCCTTAGGACTATCCCGATCGATGCCTCTGTCTATTCAGAAAAAGTGATTACAGACGCCTGAAATGCACTGCATTGCATATTAAGACCTTCAAAGCGGCATGCCAGAATTCATCATCAACCACTCCCGATCGAAAATTAGCAACTTAGAATGGTTCCACATTGTAATAGTTTTATTTCACGAAAAAAATTGAACCTCTCGTAGAATTACATTTCAAATAGAAAATAAACAATTTTTTTCTTTAAATCAGATGATAAGTCTGTTTTACTAGTTTGGTACATGTGTACCAATTAGCCGTAAATTTCAACTCTTTGACTCATGATATTTAATTGTATATGGTAAATATCTAAGGATTTACACCAAGGAAAGCTTAAGATTGTTACAACAGATCTACAAAAATGTTTAAAACAATGTCTGTTTGTTTTGTCACTTAGATTTGGGAGATAAATGGAAAACTAGGCAACTTTAACTTGAAATACAGTGTAACGATTTATTATTTTTCTTTACACATTCTCTTAGAAATATAGAATTTAAGCCCATTAAGTTAATGAACGCGTTTTTTCATAATTCATTTAGAGTAGACATGCATGTCAATTTTCATAGTTTTTTTTTTTAGTGATTTATGAGATTTAGATGATATTTTTATCCAATTCATTTTATCCAATGATTAACGGCTGTCCCTTTTAACATTGCATCTTCTTAATCATTTTATTTGGAGTAAGAAAAATAAATAAGAAAAAAAAACCCAGAAATTTGCACTCACGAGAAAAACCGTAAAGATTTTATTGTTGATATATTATTGATATCATTTTCAATAATAAATTATGAAATGCATATCTATGAACCTTTTGAGGAATAAATGAAGAATGATTTTCATGCCGAATTTTTTTTTATGGAAGTGAAGATCGAATCTATATAGAATTTGTTTTCGATTGAACTAAAAAAGTCTAGCTTCTAGCTTTATAAGATTTATTGCCCTATTATTCAAATCAATATCTGTACTTTTAATACCCTCAAAGATTTTGTAGATTAGACAGATTATTTTGGAAAATCATTACATGTGAAACAATAAGACAAGTCGACCCCATGGATTGAAGACTTACTAAGGGTTGATAATACTCAACATGTGAAAATTTTTGAAACGGGAATCGCAATGAAAAGTCAATGTTTTGCAAAAAAAATCATCATCAAGAATTAATCTTAAAATACCATTTTAATTATACTGACCAAATATTAATTTACCATGTTCTAATCAGAAATGCCGACTATGCTATCCTTTATCATCTATTTGTTTTAAGCAATCTGAAAGTGATATTTATATTTTTTTTCGAAATTCAAATAAATATGCTTGGGTTCCCTAAAGGTATTTAACATTAGAGAATATCTATTTTTCTGTTTCGTTATAGCCCTTTCTTGAAAATTGAGAGGGTATATAGTGATCGGAATGTCTTTCCGTCCGTCTGGTACCTTTTTAGGTACCCATCTCTTATCCGCAACTCCTTTTATACCACTGAATGAAATTGAACGAAACTTTCACAGATTCTTTGTTGCATACATGTAGTGCCATTATACACCTCCTATTTCTCTTTTTGATCGGAGACACATTTCGGGTTTCCAATAGCAAAACATTGATAATGCTAATTTTTCTATCATGAAGGGTGTTATCTCTTATCCACAACTCATCCTTTCTAATGATGACATTTAGATAGTATTCCTATTGTGAACCACAATTCTGTTTTATCAATACATAATTTTACTAAATTATCTTTATGTTCAATGTGTCACCAGGGACCAATATAACTAACTATACTACGACCTATTAGTGTATAGGTCCCTGGTGTCACTAAAATTCCACTGCACCATATGTGTTTCTAATTTTGAAGAGTGTGTTTCATTGAAAAATGCATTTTTCTAAAATATTATTGCAGTATGAGAGTGAATTTCATAGATCGAAATGTTGAATTTTAATTTTATTTTAATGAATTGGCATTTTTTCGGTAGATAGCACAATTTATGGCATGGATGTTTCAGAATCTTAAAAATTATTAAGCTAAGAAAAATCCCTTCTGGCGAACTCCTCGGAAAATATTTATAAAAATATAAAAGAAGTTACAGTTGTAGCTAATTCAAGAGAAGGAAAAAAAGGAATGAATCGGGGTACAAAATAAAGCTTTTTTAACCCTCTGGCTGCGGGAAGGACATATATGTCCTTTTACCGCTGGCTGCGAGAGGGACATATATGTCCCTGGCGACGTCATAAAGTTTGAGACGTCTTTTTACTTTCTCAATTGAAATTTATATGTTATGATATTTAAATTTGACTGTAGTTTTTGCTGAAATAAAAGCTTAAGAATTTCGAAACAACTACCGATTAATGAAATTTAAAATTAAAAATAATTATTTTATAATAATTCATGCATTTTTTATGCATTGATTTGCAAGTTTAAAATGCGCAAACAAAACACTAAAAAATACTAGTAAGTAGTTAAAGTCACTTAGAAAATTAGTTAATTTTACTGTCCATATAATCACAACCTAAGAAGTAATTTTACTAGGTACATGCATTAAGTATATTTACTAGCAAGATAACATTAGTGAATCTAGAATTTATAAGCAACCTCTACTAGACCAGTATCTAAGTATCAATACGGCCCTAGCTTCACAACTCACTTTCTTAACTGAAAGCTTTCAATTCACGACAAAGGATTTACGATCTACACTAGTTAAGAGGCTGTCCACCGAAAAACCAGGCAATGGGCGGCACATCGCATGTCATGGATTTTAATTATTTTTTGCATGTAGACTTATTAAAGCAAGTGTTTACACATGACAACATCAAAAATTTTTATAGTGCTCCTCTAGTCCTAGTTTTGGTAAATGCTTAATTTTAAGTGCAAAAAGGTCAACATGAGGGTAAAAAAAATACTACGTTTTTATTTTGTTTTATATGTAACAGATACTCCAGAGGTGGATGTTCCGATGAATATTATTTATAGAATAGACTTTTATCTTTTATTTTATGAAAGAATAAGACTCCAATTTATACTTCTTTAGAAAAAATTATCTGGTTCAAATTTGAGTTTAACAAGTAAATGTTTAAATTCAGTATCCAATTTTAATTACGTTATAGAACCCAATACAATACAAGGACATATTTGTTTACTTATGTTTTTATGAATACAAAGCACAAACCTTTGGGTCATTCAATAAAATCATTGGGAAAAGGTATTTTGAAAGAAATAAAAGGAGTCAAATTTACTTATTTTTAATAGTTTTCACAAATGAAACCGATCCCGACCGGAATTGTATAAAGAAGAAAATACTAAAATTGTAATGTCAAATTTGGCTCTTTTGTTGTAATGTGATTAAGAAATTACTTGATTTATTTTTTTAACATATCATATAGGTGACAGGTGCCTTTAGTTTGATAATTTTATTAATTTTGCATTATTTTCGATCGGGATCGGTTTTATTTCAATCGGGATCGGTTTTTCCGCAAATTTAGAAAAAATTCCTAAATTTGGCTCTTCATGTTAATTTCTCAGAAAAAATGCTAGTCTAGCTGTTATTTCTTTTCAGTCAGTTTACTGTTTTTAAATGAGTGTAACCATAGATTCAAATGTATGTATTATTTAAATTACCAATGTCTTTTACTAACATGAAGATTACATGTAAAACAATTGATCTGATTGATTTCTTAATAGATACTAGGGATTTAAAAAAAATTATTTGTGCATGCATTATGCAATAGCCAGAGCAGACAACTTTCTCGCTTCATTATTCATCTCATTTCCAAGTAAAATTTCTTTTTTATTTGTCTCAGGAATTAAAGAGTACATTCTATCAGTAGCGAAATTAAAATTGCCTAAATGTAAGAAATATTTTTATGTGTACAGTCTCGACTTTATCCAATTTTTTTCTTACCTGTCATCTGTAAAGCCTTTTCATCTTTTACAAAATTTGATTTTATATAAATAAGAAAATAAGTTCTTTCATGTAAATTATAATTATTCAAGAGCCGATAAATCGCAAGCAAGAAGCGCGGAAGGGGGGGGGGTGCGGGGTCATGGTTTAATTATTTTTAAAAATTGGTTTCATCAACGTGAAACCATTTTAGCATTGGTCAACATAGTCACAGGTTTATACTCCATATTAAATATAAGCGTGTGATTGTTTCAATCGCCGAATAAAATTAAGAAATAAAATTTTTAAAAAAATGTTTCACTAAACCGCCTTCCGTTATAGTGCCAAATTATAGTCGGGAGTTCAGCAGTAATATTTTTATAACTTATTTTTCAGTTTTTTTCCCTTTTTAATCGTACTGTAGATCATTTATTTTGATTTGATTGCATAAATAAATGTATTTAAGTTTTAGTTTTTACATCTACCAACTTCGTTGAATTACTAAGTAAATGTTGCGTAAATCTAAAACATTCATCATTGATTCCCAATTTTATAAGAAATGTTCTGAATCATTATAAACACTTCATTAATTATTTCAACGCATATCCTGGTAAATCAATTTAAAAAAATTAGTTCTCGGTCATGTATAAAATTACTTATCAAAACGTCATCTTGCTGAGACGCCGCCCGTGTACTGTGTAAAATACATTTTGATATTAAGATATTATTTAACATTTAGTATAATGCACGCTGAAGAGTATTTAACAGAAAAAGAGAAATCACTTTTTAAAAAATATTTTCTTTACACTTTACGCAAAGAATTTACAAACTTGTCTGGAAAACTTGTAACTATTTCATTGTGACGCAATATTATGACGTCACTGATACATCAATGGAAACGTGGATGTAACCTGAATCTTCTAGCCAATTTTAATCTAAATATTATGTTTAGAGGCAAAAATGAATTATATTTTGAAAATAAATTATTTATTTTGTGTTTAATAATTTTCTTTAGTGTATCGATTCTAAATATTTCACTAGGATTCCGATTAAAATGTGTTTAGCAGATTTACCGATGCCACGGGAGATAACTCTTGCATCGCAAATTTTCATAAAAACGTCTATATATTTTGCCAGAAAACTTCTATTAAAAGTGTTTTTCCCAATGATTTTATTTGTTTAACAAAAAGATGAAATATTTCAAGATTTAT
This sequence comes from Saccostrea glomerata, assembly GCA_003671525.1. Classification (NCBI taxonomy): domain Eukaryota; kingdom Metazoa; phylum Mollusca; class Bivalvia; order Ostreida; family Ostreidae; genus Saccostrea; species Saccostrea glomerata. The sequence goes on from PRKT01000046.1 coordinate 1,645,941, forward strand.
TTAAGTGTGAATTATAGTCCTGTTAAAATTGTATTGGAAATTACAGTTCTTTGTTTCTGACTTACTTTCAATGGTTTATATAGGGGAAGTCAAAAACACAAAACACAAGGATATTTTACTGAATAAGCAATTTTCAAACAAATCTTTAATTACATTATTCCTCTTGGACTACATTGATATTGTTTTTCATAGAATATCAAATATTCCTCACATTCGATGTGCCGCCTATTAATACAATACTGCCTGGTTTTTCGGTGGACTGCCTCTTAAATTCACTAGGTTTTTCTTTTAGTGAACACCTTTTCGCGATGCAGTTCTAACATAAATACCGGTAATACATGTACCTATGTAAACCTAAATTAAGGATAATAGTCAATTTTGTTGAGGGAAAAATCATAATTGTATATGATAAAAAAATGTTATATTAAAATTTTCAAAAGAATACTAAATGAAATTACTAAGAATTCCTTATGTACTTTTGGGGGTAAAAGCACGTTACACTGTATAATAATTTAGAATTAAATATTTCAAAAAAAGTTTACAATATTCAATTTTTATTCATTTCCACATTTTTTCCAAGATTAAAAAAAAAAGCTTCTAAAAATTATCTTAATTTTTAGTTTAAATAGAAAACTGACAGCGGAAATGATGTTCATCTGCCTTCGGGTCAATTTTGTAAAAGTTGCTAGGACATGCGAATCTCAGTCGCACTGTAGCAAACCATTTTTCGATCGACCTAAGACTCTGTTAAACCCAACTTTTATTGAAGAATCCCAGTCAAATCTTCGAATAATTAATAGATTATCTGTTACCTGATCAATTTAAAAGCTTTATAGACTTTCTTGGAAGAGGAAACAAGTCGCTGTGCAGAGCTGAGCAGGTTCTATTTTCGCAACATGACCACAAACTCGATTCAAAGAGCGTTTCTCCATGTGAGACCCCTCGGTATGTCCAAACACACAATTCCATTAGATTTTATTTATAGATCTTATTCTACATTTCTATTTCGTCAAGCTAAAAAAAATCTTAGATATCGGAGTTAGCATCGTACACTATATGCGTTCGTTTTAGAAGAACCTGAAAAGGGATACAATGTTTGCCCCCTGTTTCTTCTGAGTATATATTGTATTTTTGCTTTAATAAATTTTCCTGTCTATGCGGCAGGTTGCCCCCCCCCCCCCCCCCCCCCCTCCCCCTGCTCATTCTCTGTTGTCGTTAGGTCAATGTAAATTTCAAGACATTGACATTTTTTGCTATTTTGTCAGATTAATTTAAAAACCCTCGTTTTATCGTAATGTAAACTTCTGAAGTCATTGCTATATCACTAACACAACCACACAAAGTTTTTATGTATTGTCAATATCTATGATTTCAAAATTTACGTAACCTCCCACCCCCACTCCAACCTTAAAAGCAATTCTACCATAAAAATCATAGGCGTCGGAACCGGGGGGCTTGGGGGGGGGGGGCTT
>PRKT01000046.1:1663363-1685289 GCA_003671525.1 Saccostrea glomerata
TTGAACTTGAAATTATCATTTAAAAGTGCAAAATTTAGACATTTTCTCAACAAATGGTTGTAGAGAGAACATTGATGCACAGTTTGCATATTTTTTTGGATTTTTTAAGGCTCTGCTGAATTCTGTAGCTGCGCAGTTCTAAGGAGCATATCAAAAGCATTTTTCTGCAAAAGTATAGATTATATATGCAAAACATGCATTCAGTTATGCATATTTATTGTATCTTTATCATAAGGACTTAAAATTTGATCAAAATATGATGTATTTTAGCCATTTGAAGAAATGTTTACATTTTGTTCTCACAGCACTAAATATGGCCGTACATCCCCCTTAAACATCTCTCTCTCTCTCTCTCTCTCTCTCTCTCTCTCTCTCTCTCTCTCTATTCGTACTTTTTAAAGTACAGTAAATACCCTGTACTTCTAACAAATAATGTTGTACGGAATAATTTTTTGTGATGCTGCATGTGGTGATATTTTATCACTAAAACAATTTTATTAATTGTATGTGCGATTGTTTTTTTTTTTTGTTTTGTTTGTTTGTTTGTTTGTTTTTTTTTTGGGGGGGGGGTATCAGTAAGAATTTCATGCCAGTGTTAAACAATCTACATATTCTACCCCGTGTCCTTATATTTTTACAATCAAAAACACTGAGGAATGATGCTACTTCGAAGATGGGAGCTAAATCTTTGAAACTCGTTGAGCCTCTAAACGCCTAAAAATAAAATATCGTTACATTTTTTTTCCAATTTAATTTTCCAGCACCCTATTAAAACACTTGACAAAAAAGAAATAAGTCTATGTTGATTGATTGAAAATGTATATGTAACGGTCTAAGTCGGACGCCTTTCGACGGAATCTACAACCACGTGGTTTATCGATTTTTTGTATTCACAATGTTACCTGAGTCTACAAATCACGTGGTAAATTGGAATACTAAACAGGTCACAATGAGGTCAATGACATGTAAATACCCGTAAACAGTGAAGAAAACTTTCGGCGTTTTGTACCTTTTTTCAAAAAGTTTACCCCGAGCGCAGGCTTGCCCAAAATTCTCCCTTAAATATGTTGAAATTCCAAATGTTCTACACCTTCTGTCCTTTTGAGAAATTTGGGCAAGAATGCGCTCACTATGTATTTCAGCTCTAAAAATCGGAATAACTTTGAATAACAATGGAGATTCGTGATTTGCATTGACCCCTCTTACAAAACACAGTCTCGTTCTTCAATATTACTCACTTTTACTTTCTGTAATTTTGCAAAGTTGCGATCTAGACCTTGAAGAATTGTTTTATTAATTTCATTAGGCTACTTTCTATACCTTATTTTTGCGCAATTTACCGGGGGCCACGTTTAGTACACTAAGTGCAATCATTCTTTCTCAATTTTCAAAATTCACAGATAAGTTATATTTTTATAAAATCATGTTCTCGGTAATGTCTTCTTCAAAAAAAATTATTATTTTATGTTACTGAGCGACTAAACATTTGATAATTTTTATTTCAAAGTTGACAGTTAAGCATATTTAGTGGAAAATGGGTTTAATAGAGCTATAAAAAACGAATTTTGAACATGAATGGGTCAAGTCTCCATTCTTCGTGAACGCTTAAATGATGGAAACGTAAATTTGAAATCTATTTCATTTGTCCAAAAAATGGAATCTAAACCCATTCTATTTGAAATTCGAAAATTTTTGAAAAAATTTACGCTTTAACAAACCCGTTCATTTAAATCACACTGACAGAGGTCAATAATGCATATACTTCTTAGCGTAGTGGATAGAGAGGTCGGTCTTGGACCAAACCTGCGCTATGGAGAGAGTTCGAATCATACGTGAAGCTTTTACTTTTTTGTTTTCAAATGTCTAAAAAACATGAGTGAAAAATAAATTATCAATAAACTCTTAAAACAATGAAATACAGAATTAGATGCGTAAAAGAGGATATAAACCATAAAATATTGAAAAATACTACTTTTAGAATTGAGAAATGTCTTTTCTCAGAGCGGGGGATTCTCCTCGCCTTGTACGCCTCCATTCTTTTGCTTAGCATAAAAAAGTTTAAAATGAACGTATTAGTTTAGGAGTAAGTATGATTTCAATTCCCTGTGACGAGGAATTGGTCTAGCTATTTTCCTCTTCTTCACTTCAGAAGATTGTCCTGGCCTTTGAAAACTGGATCCTTGCTTTCTTCCAAAATAATACACCGGTAAATCAACTGTATTTTAACTCCTTTTATCAGTGAAACATTCAATCATGAAATAGATATGGCTAATTCTTTGCTGTGGTTTATCTCGATTTTTTAGTCGAATTGACATATTGTTAAATTGCTAGAATGCCCTCTATACATCGAAATGTAAAACACTTGTAAAATACAAGACTATAGTGTTTAAGTTTTTTTTTTTAAATAAAACCAGCTTCACAAAAATAGGTGGCTTATAAAAATCACACCGAGATTTTCCAAAGGAATTAAAACAAATCGTTACCTTCTATCTCTGGAGCTTGAATTCTTTAACGAGCTTGAAATTAACACCAGGGTCATGGACATAATATGGAGTTAGGGTGAGACTATTCTGTCACTTACTGTCGAATACATCCACAGTGCGAAAGCCTGTCCACTTCCCGAAGGAGAATAGGGCGGGACATTTTTGACTGTAAAGTGAAAATGCATCGTTTCGTTGAAAATCTTGAATATTCACTGCTTCAGTTCAAAGCAACCAAAGTAAGTGCAAAGTTACTACGAGAAAAAGGCGATCGATGGATTCCCAAAATATGAAATTTTAAGTTCCAGGTAGGGTGTTAGTGTTTGGGGGCTGTATTGATATCGATAATGAAATGAAAAGAATCATTATTAATTTGATTTTTTTTCTCTGCAATGAAGCTCAAGAAACATGCAATGCCGACCTACTCAAGTTGTGTTTGCAGAAAAATTGCGTCAAGTATGCAGTAACCTTTTAACAAACATATTACCATGCGAATGAAGTTAGCTGAAATCATTCAGTTTGTTAAATAAATTCTACAAACTTGCTACGAACAATAGATCGGCGTGTGTGTTTCTCGCAGCAAACATGGGTTCTTAAAAATTGTCACAAGCTTGCAGCGATTGCTTCAGTAATATTCGCAAGATCGCAGCCAGCGGCAATCATCTGTGAACAAGAAAAAAAAATTCTCCTGAAAAAAAACCTTGCTTCAAACTTGCTGCATGTCTGCAACAAATATAACAGTTTAGTAAGACTTTTGCTGAACAAGCCTCTATTAATTTGTATTCTACTCACTGAGAGAAATCATACTAGTAACTACATTGTACTGTAATGTAATGGAAAGGTCAAATAAATCAGAGAATGATCTGGATGAGTTTTCAATAAAAGATAAATTAAGAAAAACAAAAAAAAAATTTGTGCATCAAATAATCTTCCAAGACAAAAAGGCTAAAGTGAGAGGCATTGAGATTGATTTTCTGATAGTGCTATTTTTAAACGAAATGTGATATGGTGACAAAATGAGACAAGTATACAAGCAAACACACTTCAGAATTTGCAACCAAGTTCAATTCTTTGTTGAAAACTTCACTTTTTCTTTCTCTCTCTCTCTTATTTTACAAAACAGCTTCTTGTTTGTATCATCGCATTTTGTTTAATTTTATACCTCTTTGAATCCGTTACAATTAATGTTTTATAAAGTTTTTAGTTATTTGTGTATTGTCCGATGGAAATAGTGAATACAACATAAAACACACCAAAATGTTTAAGCATGCACTTTTATTAGTAAAAATAATTATCATCAACAATAGTTTTTAAACATGCAGGTATTGAAAAAAAACCATTCAAGTAAATCATTCATTTGGCACATAGTAATGAATATGATACTGAAAAAATAGCTCATATGTTCCTATCTAAAAGTTTTCATCCAATATCACGGAAATTCTATAAACCATTCAGCTAAGAAAATATAAGAATATAATTATCCAAAAGTTCTTTCCAAAAAAAAAATCAATAAAAAAAATAATCACAGAAATTTAAATGCAATGAAAGACTGTGGTTAAAGTTCACTAATAAAGTCCCATCACTGAGTTTCAGCAATATCCAACAATATTCTCAAGTTTGTGCTGTCCAATCAGAAGAAAGGCACAGGGGCCACAAAGCAGTGAGAGCCAGAAGTGACAAGAATCTCTGGTCCATAGAAACTGTCTGCCTCCAACAGAGTAACACTGTCAGGTGACCAGTCATCTAGTAACAGTGCTGTGTTAACCACAGGTCTGTAGTCCTCTGGGAGTGTCTGTAAAATATATTGCATAATGTTCTAGTTAATATTCTATGAATTTTGTAATTTGATTATGTGTAATGATAAAGCTCAAGGTGTATTCAACAGTACGAGGGTTGTCCCAGAACAACGCATTTTTATCATTATGTTTTTAAAATATCTTTTATAAACATATTTTAACAAAAATAAAATTTTATGCACACTGTTGATAAATGACGCTAGAATTTTCATTGATAGTTTCGATAAAACATTAATATCATAATGAGGCTTTTGACAAAGCTTCGTCCGTTATGCAAGTTATTCCATGTTTCCATCTATCGTTGATACCCTGGCATACCCAACAAAATAGAGAATTGTTTCTTAAATAATCTGGAGTATTCGTGTGTAAAAGTTTATTGATTGATTGATTGATTGTATGTTGTTTGACGTCCCTCTCGAGTATTTTTCATTCATATGGAGACGCCATCACTTGCCGATAGATTCTAATGTCTTTTTATGGTGTCAAATTAATCAATTAGTGGTTGAGCGTCTGCTCTAGAGTTGCATGCAGTAGGTGCTGACACGAAAAAAGATCCATCACTGCTCAATGGCCCCGAGTGCCGAGCATACGACAAAATTTGCAGCTCTATATGGCATTTAAAACCAAAATATTCTGCAATGCGGAACATCAAATTATCAAGAAGTTCTGCGTGGATTGGAATAGAACAGTGTGAAGATAGATGTTTAACTAAGCGATGATAAATAGATTGGGGTTGGGAAATTGCGAACCAAAGGAACTGATTCTGAGAACCTAAATTTGTCACAATAATATTTTATACGTATGAAAAAAATTACTAAAAGAAAAAAATCATATACTGAGTCAAATGTATGCGTTAGACAAATTATATTATAAGTTCGTTTTGACGTTGGTGTTGATGTTTCATTAACAGTTATTCCGTAAGATTCTTTTACCAAAGAGTATAATTTACACATAGATAAATTTTATCATTATTTTCTTTTTTATTGCATTATTAAAAAAATAAAATGTTTGCTGTGATGTATGCAAGTTTTTATCGTTTTAGTATTTAGTGAAACAATTAAACAATACTCCGTACACTGTACTGAAAATGTTCACGTTTTTCTGGGACAACCCTTGTTCAAGTACGTTAAAAAGGTTTATATATTTAAAAATAGAATTTATCAACAATTTTATTTCAACAAAATATGTAAGCCTTATTAATACCTTTTTGATAGACAAGGGCTCTCTCTTGGACCCTGAGTTCAACTGGCTACATCTCTCATTGATTTACTAGACAAGGACTTATGCTGAATCTGAAATAATTTTACACATCAATTTATTTACCCTCATTCAAAATATTTGGTTTATTAATTTTCACAAACATTAAAGATATGTTTTCAGTTTGATACCTTTTGTTCCAGTGCAGGCTGCTTTGGTAGCACTGCAGTTCCAGATACAACACTTTGTGGTTCCTTTTGGTCAATGGGCGAGTCCACAGTGTTTACTGCTTTTTTGGCAGCTGAAGTATCTTGTTTAGAACTAGAATTAGCTCTGTCCTTGAAATCTTTTCCAATAGTGGTACTTTGTTTGAGTGTGGAATCAACAGTTTCTTTGTTATCAGCAGTAGATTCCACCTGACCACAAAAGTAGCCATCAAGTCAATTTCAACATGCATCTTTAATACAATGAGTTAATATACTTTTAAATTTTTGAGGTCTTCATCACACGTACCTGTTTTTGCCTGTTCAGGATCCTCATAATTCTGGCCACATATGGAGGATATTCCACTGGGTCTGTCTGAACTTTTGGTGGAACAACAATGCGCTGGACTCCCTTCTAGAAAATAAAAAAAGAATTCAAAAATTCATATGAAAGATTCTGAAAGAATTTAAAAATTCAGAATTTTGATGCATTTATTTGACAATGTTTAAATGTACCTTGCCACCTTTCTGAGTTGCAGAAGTTGGGACAGAATGCTGAGTCTTGTGCAAAGATGCTTCCATTAGCTTCTCAGCCTGTCTCATGACTTTAGCATCCATATCATTTCGACTTCCTTTAGCAACTGAGCTGTTGGAAGGTGAATTTTTGCCAACACTAGCATATTGTCCCTGAGAGACATTTGCAGTAGTCTTTTTCTTTGACCTTTTGGTCTTGGTCTTTGTCTGTGCCTCCATTGGTGCCACATAAGTAGGGACACTCTGTGGGCGAGGACCCCATGATTCCTGATAAGAAAAATATTTTTTGATTTTTTTTTGTTAAATTAAAAGTGAGTTTAAGATAAGAAAATACTGATAATTAAGAGATTGACAAAAATCAATTTTAAAAAAAAGCTTACTAGCTGGACAGAAGAAGACTTCTGGGGATAATCAGCTGATTGTCCAGGTGTTGTCACACTAAGTGTGGGTGTCTTCATAGGAGAGTATGCACCATTGTAGTAACAGTTACCACTGACTCCACTGATCACTTGAGGTGGTAGTTGAATGGTCTGGTCATACACTCCTGTAACTGATGGAACACTGAGGATGTTGGTAGGAACTTGTAGTCTTGTTCCGTTAACCCATCCATGAGTCACAATGGCTGGAGTAGAGCCTTGAGTTTCAAAGTTTGTGGGTAAAATCTGTTTATAAAGAGAGACAACAAAGTAATTATAATGATCTAAACAATCACTTTAAAAGTATTTATTTTACAAATTAAGATTATTTGATTCATGATCTTAAAAATCAGTTAATATTTTTACTTGTCACTGACCAATTCAAACTAAATATCATCATTTTTGAAAATGAAATAAAGGACTCTCTCATTTTCAATGTAATTTTAACATGAGAATTAATAACTTACAAGTTTATTTGCAGAGATTGGCTGTTGGAGCTCTGCTTGTGTCAAAGTCGGGTTTAAAATTTGGACAGCAAAAGTAGTCTGGTCTGAGGGATGAATGTGTCCCTGGCTGTTTGTCACAAGTTGTTGCTTGGTCTCCAGAAATTCCTGCTGGATGGACACCCATGGTAGGGTCTGTCCTGATCTCAGTTCATTCAAAGTCAGTTGTGGTTGCACATTTCTGCAGTTAGTCTACAAAAGAAAAAAAATTAGAAAAAAAATTGAGCTGTGGTCAAACTCACAAAATTATTTAATTTTTCCAATTTTTAAATGCTTATATTTTCTCCATGTGGTAACCTTAAACTTGCAAAATTGACCTTGATAAAAAAAAGAGCAAACCTTCAAATAATCATTTTACAGAGTAAAAATGTCTAATATTTCTCAATTAGAAAATGATGGAGCAGACATTCTTATTTATTTTTCTGTGAGTGACATCAGCTTTCAATATAACCTAAGGTCAAGATCATGCAACACCCTTAAGTTTGGAGTAATTTTAATAATTAAACTTCTTCATATGACCTTGGGTTTGATCAGGAAACAAGCTTACAGAGTGTAATTGGTTCATAAGCAATCTTAAGTTTGCAATAGAGATATGGTTAGAAAAGACGAGAATCTAAACCAGAAGTCTCTGTTGAGACTGCAGCTCTACTGGTTTATACTTATAATAAAGGAAGAGAAAATTAGCAGTTGGGACTTGAAACTTTAAAACAGCAAAAAATAGAAAAATGATCCTTGCCGCTCGTCAAAATATAAACCAATGCACAGAAATATGTATCTTAGTATAGTGTTTTTGTGTATCAAGTTATATTGAAATCGGACCAAAACTGTAAGAAGAGTAGCATTTTGAAAGAATTTCGCAGAAATTTCTATTTTTAGTAACCATGGCAACACCGTTCATCGAAATCAAAAACCGATGCACAGAATTATGTATCTTAGTGTTGTTTACTTGTGTGCCAAGTTATATTGAAATTGGACCAAAACTGTAAGAGGAGTAGCATTTTGATAGAATTTCACCGAAATTTCTATTTTTAGTAACCATGGCAACACCGTTCATCTAAATCAAAAACTGATATACAGAATTATTTATTATAGTTTAGTCTACTTGTGTGCCAAGTTATATTGAAATCGGACCAAAACTGTAGGAGGAGTAGCATTTTGAAAGCATTTCACAGAAATTTCCACTTTTAGTAACCATGGGAACACCGTTCAACGAAATCAAAACCCGATGCACAGAATTATGTATCTTAGTGTAGTCTACTTGTGTGCCAAGTTATATTGAAATCGGACAAAAACTGTATGAGGAGTAGCATTTTGATAGAATTTCACCGAAATTTTATTTTAAGTAACCATGGCAACACCGTTCAATCCGTTCATCTAAATCAAAAACTGATACACAGAATTATTTATTTTAGTTTAGTCTACTTGTGTGCCAAGTAATATTGAAATAGGACCAAAACTGTAGGAGGAGTAGCATTTTGAAAAATTCTTGACAGACAGACAGACGGACGGACGACGGTCGCATAAGCTCTTCTGATCTCTGACCAGTAGAGCTAAAAATGACCTTGAACTTGATCACAATACCTTTGACCTGTCATAAGGTCAGAAGTTATTTGATACTCCATGTATGCATGGACTTCATAGTTATAGAATATGACTGGATTAATACATTTTGCTACTAAGTAAGAGGCCTTGAAAAGCCTTGAAATGACCTTGGATAAGGGTCAAAACACATTAATATTGGACGCAATTCTTGACATCATGATCTTTCAATTTCCCCTCCCCAACTTTGTTTTGACCTAAATGTAAACAAAACATACCTGTTGTTGTATCCTGTTACCAGGTAGAGAAGGATAAACAGTGCAATTAGTGACATTAGGGTTCACTACCTCAGTGCTGGTGACTGAGCGACCACTAGGAAGAACTGTGGACGTTATGAATTGTTGTATTTGTTCATTGCTCAACAGAAGTTTTGCCACCTGAAAAAATTATCTTTACTTCTAACTAAAATATATTTTAAAATAATGAACATTTGTCTGCATTAGCATTTATCTGTATCAAGCTTAGACGATTCTATTAATCTGACCTTTTGAAATAAACATTCTATTTCATGTGTTCTTTAATACGTATAAATTTAGTACGACTAGCTGTTGATACCATTCCAAGTAACTTACTCCATTTTGCACCACTCTGCCAGCTGTACGAGTGGGCCCTGAATGAAATACTGCTTGATCAGCTTGAAGATAACGCTTTCTCGGTGGCTCAACCTGTTATAAAAATATAATTGTATATTCATTATACGTGTACGAGGGACAATATTTTGCAAATTCCAACAAAACTGAATAAAAATTTGGAATAAAAAGTGGAAAGATAATATTCATATAAAGTAAAGAAATAGATAAAGGATGAGAGAAGGTATGAATGAAGATATTTCAGAAGAAAAAAAAAAAGTACAAGATTTAAGATTTTAATTAACTTACTTCTTTTTTTTATACATATGTAAGTTACATATAAAACAAAACTGAGACCTCCACATCTCTCCCGGAAGTGGTGGGCGTGGTCAAGATGTCCACTCCCAGCCTCTCGTAAATACTCGAGGCAGCTTCCGGGTTGGTATACTGAATATCAACTCTCTTCTGAAATGACAGAAAATAAAGGGTTTTAGTAATTATTTTCCATAAACATTTACACATTGTATGTAGGTCTTGAAATAATCTAAACAGTGACAGTGGTCGTGGAAATCCAAAAGATTGAACGAAAGCCTATATAGCCTAGTTTTAATATTCAAACTTTACTAGTCTAGACGTTAGATGTTTTACTCTCGTTCGAGAATTTTTGAATATGCCGCTCTAGCAACTTGCATCTTTTAAATTTTCTTTTCAAAATCAAACAAATATGACCATTACCCTTTTATAGCTCTGACTGTTCATTTCTACAACTGTGTCTACTGCTGTGTTATCAAATATTTCAAAAAATCTTCGCTCAGCGAAAATCACGTCTTATCTCAACAACTGATGCTGAAACAATGATCTGTAACCAAAACACATCACACAGCCTAGCAATCGTGACGTCACCACCGGGACGACAACCAATGAAATTCAATCGAAGCACTTCGTCCGTTTCCGTAATGTAGTTACGGAAATAGCCGAGTACATGTAGTTCAACAAACATCGGCTGATTCCGTCACCTTCTAGAGGAGGTACGAATCGACCGAGATTTGCCAAGTGCATATAGGTATAAATTCTACATAAATCTATTTTTCTTTAGTATATTAAAAGTCTATATCTGTATGTTTAAAGTATAAAACGAAGTACTTGAAATATATTATGCAAAAAAGAGGGGTATCATTTTAACTACATTAACTGAGTTATCCTTCTTTGGTTTGATTAATGTCGAAGGGGTGTAATCCAGACATCCTTACGTTCATTTGTTTTCATCCGTCACAATACATAGTTTACGGATAAACTACATATTTCAGTAGCGAGACGCAAATTAAGCGATTTGTCATAAAACTGGTATTTTTATACCCCCCGCTTGAAAAGCGGGAGGGTATATAGTAATCGTTAATTCCGTCCGTCCGTCTGTTACGCTTCGGGGTACCCATCTCTTATCCGCAACACCTCTCATACCACTGAATGAAATTTGATGAAACTTTCACAGAATCTTTATTACATGTTGCCATTGTGCACCTCCTATTTTACTTTTTGATGCGACACATATTTTGGGTTTCACGGCCACAGCAAAACATGGACTTTGCCATTATAACTATATGGAGGCGGGGGTATCATTTAGTGAGCTCATCGCTCACAGTACCTCTAGTAATTTCAGCGATTTAAAATAAACAAACTATTCTATTAATAAAACGCAGTTAATTTTTAGCGATATTTAATTTCAGCGATTTTAGTACCCTCGCAAAATTTATCACAACTAGAGGTACTATGATGGGACCGATACAAACGGGCATGGGACAGTGAGTTTTTTTTATCGAAGAAAACCATGGAACAAAAATATCTTTAGCAGTAAGTACCCATGGGACACAAACTTTTTTCAATGACTTACAGTACTTAACCCAATAGAAATATTCATTTTATTTGTTTTTTTTATTCGAAAAAAAAATCAAATCTTTGAAACTAAAGTGAAGGATAAAAATGGTAATATAAATCTTTTAATGGAAAATATCACAACAGATGAAAATCAACAACCAAAATAAACCGCCACATTTTTCACGATGTTTGAAATATCTGTAGTCTGAGAGACTCCTTAGTTTTGTTCCAATTATCTCACTAACACCAAGATGTAACCATGGGACAATAACATTTTTTATAAGTCTCAAGGCATGGGACAGATATTTTTTTTAAATACCAAAGCCTTGGGACACGTACTTTTTTGAAATGAAGATTTTGTTTTGTACTGGTCCCATCATTGTGACAAATTTTGCCTGGTCCCTAATAAGTATATGTACATTTTATCAAGTATTACTAGTATCACTGTATAAGCAAGATTCATCTGACTCTTACCTCCGCTTTTCAAGGAGGGAAGAGTCAAAGAACACAGCGAAAAAGCAAGTGATAGCAAAATTGTAGGTTTGTAGGTGTAAGAGGAGATGGGTACCCGAAAGCGTAACAGACAGACGGACGGACGGATGGACATACCGATTACTATTTACCCTACCGCTTTTCAAGCGAGGGTATGATAAAACATATTACATGTATACCTCATATAATTATTCCCTACAACGCGTTATCCCATTGGTTTTTGATTATCACGTGACAAGGCCATAAAACTTATCATACCCCCTACCACCGCTTGAAAAGTGGGAGGGTATACTGTAATCGGTATGTCCGTCCGTGCATCCGTCCGTCTGTCTGTTACGCTTTGGGGTACCCATCTCTTATCCGCAACTCCTCTTATACCACTGAGTGAAATTTTAGAAACTTTCGCAGAATCTTTATTACAAATTGCCATTGTGCACCTCCTATTTTACTTTTTGATCCGACACATTTTTTGGGTTTCCCGGCAACAGCAAAACATGGACTTTGTCATCAGTTATAACCATATGGGAGGCGGGAGGTATCATTTAGTGAGCTCACTGCTCACAGTACCTCTAGTTTTCCTGTACATTCGGCATGCTTTTCATCATATTCAACTTCTTTGGATACCTAGTACATTTCCCCGCAATATATAGTCATCGTTCGGTGAACGATAACTCCCTTAACTAGAGGTACTGTGAGCAATAAGAGATAAAGAGTAACAGACGGATTGACGGACGGACGGAAATCTCGATTACTATATAACCTCCCACTTTTCAAGCAGGGGGTATAAATATAGTAGATGTCACAAGAGAGTTATCAGTAACTTTAATTATACTCCCACTTGAAAAGCAGGTCTGGAGAGTATATAGTAATGGGTATGTCCGTCCGTCTGTTACGCATTGGGGTACCCATCTCTTATCCGCAACTCCTCTCATACCACTGAATGAAATTTGGTGAAACCTTTATTATACCCCCGCTTGAAAAGTGGGAGGGTATACTGTAATCGGTATGTCCGTCCGTCCTTCTCTCTGTTACGCTTTGGGGTACCCATCTCTTATCCGCAACTCCTCTTATACCTCTGAGTGAAATTTAATGAAACTTTCAGAGAATCTTTTTACTTATTGGTATTGTGCACCTCCTATTTAACTTTTTGACATGACACATATTTTTGGTTTCCCGGCCACAGCAAAACATGGACCTTGCCATTATAACTATATGTGGGGCGGGGGTATCATTTGTGAGATCAGTACCTATAGTTATTCCCCCCGCATGAAAAGTGGGAGGGTATATAGTAATCGGTATTTCCATCCGTCCGTCCGTCTGTTACGCTTTGGGGTACCCATCTCTTATCCGCAACTCCTCTCATACCACTGAAGGAAATTTAATGAAACTTTCACAGTTTCTAATAAATTGCCATTGTGCACCTCCTATTTTACTTTTTGATCTGACATATATTTTTGATTTTCCAGAGCAAAACATGGACACTGCCATTATATTCATATGGGAGGCGGGGGTATCATTTAGTGAGCTCATTGCTCACAGTACCTCTAGTTACATATTGCCATTGTGCACCTCCTGTTTTACTTTTTGATCCGACTCATATTTTGGGTTTCCAACAGCAAAACATGGACACTGCCATTATATTTATATGGGAGGCGGGGAATATCATTAAGGTATACCTTTACTCAGATGACTAAAAAATTCCACTGATAAGAACGAAAAACCACTTATTGCATATTGTACACCTATAATTCTTGTGTTAAATTTCAATTTCAAATAACTAGGTCAATGACCTACTTTTTATGCTAGTGGCCTCTGAATATTTCTCGGGAAATATCTAATTTTTTCACTCTATGACCATTTTTTTCTTCACTCACAAAATATCACTAGCAACAAAACTCTTCAAATAATGAAAAATATTATAGCAATGGAACAGTGTTGCTTCATATAAAGAAACGATTAGAGTTTTGGCCATAAACTTGATAATTGTTGCAGTCCGAATTTCCTCTGTCATAGTTATATTTTCCCCCCATTTTTAATCGAATATCTAAAAAATCTGACTGATAAGAACTCTAAATTACTTATAGCCTCATATTGCCTTTGTTGCCGTTATTCTCGTGTATTAACAATATATGGGGTCAATGATCAAATTATTGAGATATGTTGCTTGGAATGATTTTTGTTCATATTTTTGAATTTATTTATTGGCATTCAATTATTTGAAATAATCTATGAGCTTTAAGACATATGAAATTTGCAAAATGATGTTTTAAAACACATGTAACCTTTAAAATTTGATTAATATTGGAAATGATAAAAGATTTTGACAAAAATGAAAAATGAAAAATTTAGTCCGAATTTCCTCTGCATTACCATACAATGACTTTTGTTCCTGTATATTTTCTTCAATTAATATAATATGAAATTCTAAAATGGATATTGAGTTAAAACGTCGTAATTTTATCCATTTAGAACAATTTTTTATTTAACATATTACACTTTATAAAATTTACTTTCCGTTTTCTGAAACCGTCATCCTTAAGTGAGCGCATTGCTCACAGTACCTCTGGTTAATATATATTTATTGACTGAGTTCCGTGGCAACATGCGTTTTGTCGGACCCAAGAACCAAAATGTTTGCCTGAGGCCGTTAGGCCCGAGACACACAGTCAACTAGAGGTACTGTGGGCTCCTCTCATACCATTTAATGAAATTTGATGAAACTTTCACAGAATCTTTATTATACCCCCGCTTAAAAAATGGGAGGGTATATAGTAATCGGTATGTCCGTCCGTCTGTTACGCTTTGGGGTACCCATCTCTAATCCGCAACTCCTCTCATACCACTGAATGAAATTTGATGAAACTTTCACAGATTCTTAATTACATATTGCCATTGTGCACCTCCTATTTAACTTTTTGATCTGACATATATATTTTGAATTTTCCAGAGCAAAACATGGATACTGCCATTATATTTATATGGGAGGCGGGGAGTATCATTTAGTGAGCTCAGTTACATATTGCCATTGTGCACCTTCTATTTTACTTTTTGATCCGACACATTTATGGGGTTTCCCACAGCAAAACATAGAAACTGCCATTATATTCATATGGAAGGCGTAGGTATAATTTATTGAGCTCATTGCTCAAAGTACCTCTAGTTTGTTTTGGTGTAATTATAGCGAGAAATAATATTAGCGATTTTGTCTGCTATGAAATATAATAGCCTACATGAAGCTTTTACGCACATTTATCTCTTTTTGCTCAGAAGTGTTTTATGAATATATTTTAAGTAGGGGCGACAATTTGTAATTTAATCAGTTAACCATTTAGTCGGCCGGAACAATGGTTATCCATTAGAACAGCTCCTTCTTATGATGAGAACGAAAAAATTAAGTTTGTAAATAATGGCCTTAATATCAGCATTAGTCAGCAATTGAGTTGATGATAAATTGCATTTGCTGAGAAGGTCTTGACAATGCTGAGAAGGTCTTGACAATGTGTTTCGACGAGACTGTTGTATTCGTGTTTCTTTAACTTGATTGTCAATAACTTGCCTTGTTTTAGAAATTGTTCGTACGTAAAGAATACTCTGGCGTATCAACGTACGACCAACCTTTGCATACCCTGAAAGCAATTGGGTTTTTGAAGCCATAAATGAAATTGGTGGATATAAATTATCGTAGGGAAATAACGGAATAAAATAGCTTACGAAACTGAATAATGAAAAACCAATTTACTTAATCTTATACAATAATAAAACACAACAAAATATTACATCATGCGTTGTTTTTATTAAAGGTAATTATTATCAACAGTGATTGTTATAAACATGCATTTATTTAAACAAAAATCAAATACTATTCGAGTAAATCAATCATTTGGCACATAAGTTCAAAATAAGTACTGAATGAAAGAATGTCCTTATCGAAAAGTTTGGATCCAAGTAGAGCCAATGTTAGCTAAAATGTCAAAAGTCCTTTCCAAAAAATACATCACAGAAACTGTTATGAAAGACTGTGGTAATAGTTCACTAAGATAATGTTCCATCTGTAGGTCAATAATCTCCAACAATATTCTCAAGTTTGTGTCATCCAATCAGAAGAAAGGTACAGACGCCACAAACCAGTGAGATCCAGAAGTAACTAGAATCTCTGGTCCATAGAAACTGTCAGCTTCTAACAGAGTAACACTGTCAGGTGACATATCATCTAGTAAAAGGGCTGTGTTAACCACTGGTCTGTAGTCCTCTAGGAGTGTCTGTAAAATATAATATTCATTAAGTTTCCTAATCTCTGCTATATATATTGCAATATGCTTTTTGATTTTTAAACAAAACGTAAATGGCAAAATTTAATAATATGCAAAACAATTTGGAAAGTGTTGCACGTTGTAACATTGTCTTACCATATCCTTTTTTAAACAATTTTATTTCAATAAAATGTGTAAGAAAAAATTGCATACCTTTTTAATAGACATTGGCGCTTGTTTGGACCCAGATTTCAACTGACTACATTTCTCAATAAACTTCGTTTCAGCACTATTAGACAAGGACTTTTGCTGAAACTAAAATAATTTTACACAATTTACTAATAACTATGGTTATTCAAGATATTTGAAATATTGTATGTTTATTCACAGTCATATTATGTTTGTGTATACAAGAATTGCCGATACTATCTAAAACAGTTACCTTCTGTTCTAGTACAGACTGCTTTGATGACACTGGATTTCTAGCTACAACACGCTGTTTAGGGCTTGAGTCTAGAGTTTTGGTTGCGTATTTAGGGCTTGAGTCCACAGTGTCGGTTGCTTTTTTGTCAGCAGCAATAGTAGCCTGTTTATGAGTAGAATCAGCTCTGCCCGTATCCTTTTTACCAACGGAAGTCATTTGTTTGGATGTGAAAACATCAGATTCTGTTTCCTTTTTATCATCAGCAGATTCCACCTGACCCTAAAATCATAAAAGTCAATTAAGACTTGAGTAAAATTTTAAAATTCTGAAGACATGCATTTAAAAACTTCTAACAGTGGCATATATTCTACATTGGCAAGAAAACTGTAGCCTACACATCATTTTCTCAGGAATAAAATTTGGGAAGGTTGAATAAAGGGGCGGGGAGTTATAATAAATCGTACCTATTAATTTATTTTGTTGCAAATGCTTAAAAAAGCATTCTTAACAATCCACACTTTTATACCTATCCAATTTAGCAATTATGTTCACAGTTTTGCTTTATATTTAAGGAAAAACTATTCTCTTCACTTGATATTTTTTTAAAGCCAAATTTATAGTGTTATTAATATTAAGTCAGACTGTATCAGAAAATTTAATCAAAAGCAACAGGAGTCCATATTATGTGCAGGAAATTTAAAACTTGAATTATATTTGGTTAGTAGGAAATTTAACATTTGATTGAATTTTGATTATTAAGTAAGGAAGTTTCTATATTTTTTTCTAAGCAGATATCAAGAAAAAGGATAAATTTAGAGTTATCAGTTTTATTAAGTGGTCTTCAGTCTTCACATGATGATGTAAACTGTTAATACGTCTGCAATATTATTTTCATTGATCAAATTAAAATTGTAGATGTCAGAGTTTGAAAAAATGCTCCCATTGACCAGCCCCCCAAATACCTATCGAGGGGAAGCACCTTGTCTACCCATACTTTGCACCCAAGGTTATATGTGTCTTCACATTAGCCTACACATTAGCAGAAAAGAATATATGCCACCACCTAATGAACTCAATTAAGTAATTGCTGATTCTTAATTAAACTTCTTGAACATAATGGAATATTTGCATCGATTTCAGGTCTTCATTACACCAACCTGTTTCTGCTTGTTCAGGATCCTCATAATTCTGGCAACATATGGAGGAAATTCCATTGTATCTGTCTGAGCCTTTGGTGGAACAACAATGCGCTTGACTCCCTTCTAGAAAAATAAAAGAAAAAGTCAAAATTTCCTGCAACAAATTTTGCAAGAATAAAATAGATTTAAATGGAATTATTTGATAATATTCTTTATAATTACCTTGCCACTTTTCTGAGTTACAGTAGTTTGTACAGAATTCTCAGTCTGGTGCAAAGTTACATCCACTGGCTTTTCAGCAGATTGCTGCATAGGTCTTGCATTGTTTTTATCCAGTTTTCTACTCCTTTTTGCCATTGAGCTTTTGGAAGTCAAATGTTTGTCTGCACTAACATACTGTCCCTGAGAAACAGTTTTAGGAATCTTTTCCTTTGACTTTTTGGGTTTAGATTTTGTTTGTGCTTCAACTGGTGCCACAAATGCAGGCACACTCTGTGGTTGAAGACTCCAAGATTTCTGAAAATAAAATATACGTTTTTATTATCAATTTAGAGAATACAGTTCCAAGATTGGAAAAAAAAATTAGTGGAAATGTGAAAAACCTTACAAGTTTTGCAGAAGACTTCTGGGGATAGTCAGCTGACAGTCCAGGTATTGTCACATTAGGTGTGGGTGTTACCACAGGTGAGTGTACACCATTGTAGTAACAGTTACCATTGACTCCATTGATCACTTGAGGTGGTAGGTGAATGGTCTGACCATACACTCCTGTAACTAATGGAGCATTTGTGATGTTGGTAGGAATTTGTAGTCTTGTTCCATTAACCCATCCATTTGTCACAATGGTTGGAGTAGAGCTTTGAGTCTCAAAGTTTGTAGGTAAAATCTGTTTACAAAGAGACAACAGGTAAATTATTGCGATCCTAACTATTTCTTCATGATTCATCCAAAGTTGGATGACGCAGACAAATCATGTCTTAGATTTTTCAGATAAATAAATGGTGTGTAGTATTTTCACGTTCCAGTATTTTGTATGTAAAGGGAAGAATCATCAGTACGTAGTGAAAGTGATAGATGAAAGATGGTCATAAATTATGAGTTAATTCCCAAACCATTTCATTTCAGATCACTGTCCAGTCAAAACTTGTCACTTTCAAGTTATGCTCAAACATTGGTACTCACCAGTTCATTTGCAGAGAGTGGCTGTTGAAGCCCTGTCTGTGTCAAAGTCGGGTTTAGAATGTGGACAGCAAAAGTATTCTGGTCTGAGGGGGGATGAATGTTTCCTTGGTTGTTAATGACCAGCTGCTGTACAGTAGACTGACCACTGTATTCTGTTGGCTTTTGCAGTACGGTCTTTTGAGATTGGTGTTGGATGGACACCCATGGTAGGGTCTGTCCAGATCTCAGCTCATTCAAAGTCAATTGTGGTTTTACATTCGTGAAATCAGTCTACAAAAGAAGAAAACATATGTAAGAAACTGAAAAAAATTTGAACATACTTATAAAACCAAATGAGTTTCTCTATCGTCAATTGCCCTAAGGAAGCAACATACCCTTATCACCTACATGCCTCTCAGTTGTTTTGATAAGTAAGAACAGGTTTTATTTTCGAACAGTTTCTAAAATTAGGCAAGCTTTTGAAAAACAAGTTGATGAAACAAGGGTATCAACTGTCCTGTTTAAATTCTTCATTTTGCAAGTTCTTTTGTCGATACAATCATTTTGACAGGAAATGCAATTTATCGTTTACACAGCAAAACATCTATCAATAAGTGCTTACGTTTTTAAAAAAAAAACAACAACTCATTGTTATGATATTCTTTAGAGACTAAATTACTGGTATCTACGGTTTTCTTGTTTGTCTGATCATGGCAAGGAGCACAATCTGAATATTGGGAGAAGAGTACACACGAACCTGAAACATTAGGTTGGGATCAGGTGACACGCCAAATGCTCCTTTACAGAAAAATCTGTAGACAATTTTATATGTAAATAATGGCCTAACAATTGGTTTGAAAAATGTGAGTTAGCGCTCAATATGATTATATAGATTGTATTTGCTGACAATATTGCTCTGTTGACCATAAAAGTTACATAATGACGATTTTTATAACGAGACTGTTTTCATCAACTTTTTTGTCAACAGTTTGCCATTTTCTAGTAACCGTTTGTAGAGAATGCCCTTGCGCATGGGATCAACTGAAAGACTCAAAGTCTATTATTTGCAGGTGATAACGGTTTATTGCTACTGAGTCAGGGAAATAGGCTATACAAAAATTGAAGCCATCACAATAATAAGATTTGTTGTAAGATTGGCGTCTTTTTTCTAGTAAAAATAACCAAATATGACACAGATATGTCTGTTATTTTAAGGTCACTGGATTTATCATGTTATCATGTGAATAAAAGTAACTAAATTTTAAAATGATAAAACATCGCCGATATTTCTTAATGTCAAGTTGAAGGTGAAAGCAATTTGTATTTTCTTCCCCTCATGCATAATTTTTTTTAAAAATAAAGTTTAGTTTATGTATATAAATAAATTTCGCCCGAACACTTTTTGCACATAACAACATCGAATATATTTAAGCATTGAATTAATATTTTGGGCTGTCTTCGGTCCTATAACACACCTGGTCGTGCCGACAAATTGAATACCGCGCGTTAGCGCGGTATGATAAATTTGTCGGCACGGCCAGGTGTGTTATAGGACCGAAGACAGCCCAAAATATTAATTCAATGCTTATATTTACATTCTCTAATTTTCCTTCTTCATAATTGCTTATTTCGTTAATCTTTAATGTGAATTTAACGCGGTTAATAGACGTAAGAGCCGTTTGTGACGTCAGATGACGTTGCAAAGTAAAATAACGCAAACAAACATTGCGAGGAAAAAAAGTGACAAATTAATTTTAAATGCACATTTGTAGTATTTTTACGTTAATTTAACAGGATTATAGTTTTTAATCAAAATGAGGCAAAACATTGTACATTTTGGTGTTCCCAGATTATAGAAAATGCATATAGTTCCTACTGTGTATTCTAACGCGCGCTATTATAACGCGTGTTATAGAAATTTGAATGTCGTGGATTTCTAATGAATTTCATAAGGAAAAATACACGGAATGTAAATATTCTGTAATGAATTTGATTTATATTCTCCCTCACTTCGTTCGTCCGAATATAAATTAACGAATATAAATTAATGAAGTGCTGAATACAGCACAACACATAATAAGTAGGAACTCTGCTCGCTAGTGCTTTTATTCAATTATATACTGCTATAAACATATAGCCATCTTTAAATAATGCAACTGTATAGCCTAAATTCATTGCACTCCATTGCATCACTAAAAGCCATACTACATGTAATCTTCAAATCTTATCGAGCGAGCTTATAGTGCCGTGCTACCGCATGACCTTACTATTTATTCCCTATGTAACCAAGTGACTTTTACGGAAAACTTTTCGAACACGCTAAATAATATCATACCGCACATAATCTTAATTAATACATTCTGCAAGTGACCTTGCAATACCTTAATAACCTTGAATAAAGGTAAGGAATTACTCCTAGATCATAAACAGTCTTTGTCAATCCCAGAAAGACAGGCATACAGAGGGACAGGGTGATATATTTCAAGATGAAACTAGAAGTCTCTGATGAGACAGTAGCTCTACTGGTCTCAACGTATAATACAGAAAAAGCAACACTTGGATATGAAACTTTACAATATGCAGCAATAAATAGAATTATGTATCTTAGTATAGTGTACTTGTGTGCCAAATTATATTGATATAAGGCCACAATTGTTAGAGGAGGAGCATTTTAAATAATTTTACAGAAATTTATATTTTTAGTAACCGTGGCAACATCGTTCATTGAAATAAAAAAATGATGCATTACATTATGTATGTTAGTTTAGTCTTTATCTTAGTCTTAGTCTTTAGACAACACCGTTCATCGAAATCAAAAATCGATATACTAAATCATGTATCTTAGTTAAGTCTACTTGTGTGCCAAGTTATATTTAAATCAGACCAAAACTGTAGGAGGAGTAGCGTTTTAAAGGAATTTCAAAGAAATTTTACTTTGAGTAATAATGGCAACACCGTTCAACGAAATCATAAACCGATGCACCAAATGAAAGAAAAAGTGAGCTAGTTCACATACCCTGCGCTCCCCCAAAACTTGACTGTGAAACACATAATGAAAGGCACAGTACACTTTAAATACATAGTATAGATCAAAAAGGGCAATAATTGCAAAAAATCTTCACATCAAAATGTCTTGCATATGAGGAAATTTAAATGTTGAATGAAGTTTCTAGAGAAATAATGGAATCAAAATTTCTTGGCAATATACAAATCCACACATTAATTTGAAGTGGTAATAATGGAATCAAAATTTCTTGGCAATATACAAATCCACACATTAATTTGAAGTGG
>PRKT01000046.1:1685478-1703769 GCA_003671525.1 Saccostrea glomerata
GGGGGGTGTTGAGAAATTTTCTTGAATAATAGGCAAAACTCTTTGGGATAAAATAATAGAATATGTCCAAAATATCTGCATAGGTTGACGAAACTATGTACAACAGTTTAAGAGGAGTGGTGCTGACAATCTCTATATTCAAAATATGGCCAAAAAGTCTAAGTTGGAAAGTGTGGAAATTCCCCGAAAAATAAAGGAATCGGAATTTCCTTGTAATATGCACATCTACATATTGTGTCCTAAATATTTGCAAAGTTTAACAAAATTCTGTGCAGCGGTTTATGAGGAGTTGCGCTGACAAACTGTTCATCTCTATATTCAAAGTATGGCCAAATGCCTAAGTTAAAAAGTGCGGAAATTCCCGTAAAAAATAATTGAATCGGAATTTCCTGGTAATATGCACATCTACACATTGTGTCCTAAATATCTGCAAAGTTTGACGAAATTCTGTGCAGCGGTTTATGAGGAGTTGCGCTGACAAAAATAGAGGACTGACTGACTGACTGACAGACTGACTGACTGACTGACTGACGGACGGGTCAAAAACATTATACCTCCCGCAACTAGTTGCGTGAGGTATAATTATGTATCTTAGTGTAGTCTACGTGTGTGCCAAGTTATATTGAAATCAGACCAAATCTGTAGGAGGAGTAGCGTTTTAAAGGAATTTCAAAGAAATTTATATTTTGAGTAACCATGGCAAAACCGTTCATTGTAATCAAAAACCGATGCACTAAATTATATATCTTAGTGTAGTCTACTTGTGTACCAAGTTTTATTGAAATCAGACCAAAACTGTAGGAGGAGTAGCATTTTGAAATATTGTTTACAGACAGACGGACAGACAGCTAGACGAACGACGGACACCTTACTATCGCATAAGTCTTCTGGTCTCTGACCAGTAGAGCTAAAAACCTACCTCCTCATCAATTCAATTTCAGTACATGATATATATTCTTGTTCTTGACCTAAACATAAAAACGTACCTGTTGTTGTATCCTGTTCCCTGGTTGAGACGGATACACAGTACAATTGGTGACATTAGGGTTCACTGTCTCAGTGCTGGTGACTGAGCGACCGTTAGGAAGAACTGTGGAGGATATGAATTGTTGTATTTGTTCGTTGCTCAACAGAGGTTTTCCCACCTGAAAAAAAATGTTTACTTGAACATACATGTATTTCTACTAATGATTTCGCCTGAATTAGCGTTTGTATATATTGGGGTGGGGAAATTAATCAAATATGAC
Source organism: Saccostrea glomerata (assembly GCA_003671525.1). Classification (NCBI taxonomy): domain Eukaryota; kingdom Metazoa; phylum Mollusca; class Bivalvia; order Ostreida; family Ostreidae; genus Saccostrea; species Saccostrea glomerata. The sequence goes on from PRKT01000046.1 coordinate 1,686,726, forward strand.
TTTTTTTATTTAAATTAATGTATAATCCCCTATTAACCGCCCCGGGCACTTAGAAAATTACGAAAAGGGGGAAGTTATTCGGGTATTCTAATTATAATATTTAATATCATACCGGTATTTTTACTTCAAAAAACTTTTTAAAAAAATAAATAAAAATAACCACTAAAACTAGAGGTACTGTGAGCGATGAGCTCACTAAATGATACCCCCCGCCTCCCATATGGTTATAACAGGTGAAAAAGTCCATGTTTTCCTGTGGCCGGGAAACCCAAAATATGTGTCGGATCAAAAAGTAAAATAGGAGGTGCACAATGGCAACATGTAATAAAGATTCTGTGAAAGTTTCATCAAATTTCATTCAGTGGTATGAGAGGAGTTGCGGATAAGAGATGGGTACCCCAAAGCGTAACAGACGGACGGACGGACGGACGTACAGACGGACGGACGGCTAGACGGACGGACGGACGGAAATACCGATTACTATATACCCCCACTTTTCAAGCGGGGGGTATAATAATGATCAACTTTACTTTAAGTGAAGATAATCTGCACAAATTATGCTAAATGATACATTTTCCACCGAGAAATTGGGTAATAGACAAGTTTCGTTTTCACTTTTTTAAAATTTTGGCAGACTTTTGATACGATTCTAGATGATTTTAACCACTGTACAGGGTGCCCTTAATTATTTCCTGACAATTGAAAAACAACTAGGGGGCGCTTATAGGGGCAGGGTAGCAGGGGCGGTTAATAGGGATTATACGGTAAAACTTTTTAAAATGGGCTGCCAACTATATGCAAATGTAGTATAGCTTATATTTAGCTCTGTAACTTACCCCATTTGACACCACTCTGCCAGCTGTACGAGTGGGTCCTGTGTTTTGAAATACTGCTTTATTGGAAGCCTGAATATAACGCTTTCTTGGTGGCCCAACCTGTTATTAATTAAATATATAATTTTCATTTATATATACTTGTATGCTATAGATATATGGGGTCTTTTTTTTGCAAATTCAGACAAAATTAAATGAAAACGTTGACTAGTGGGAAAAGAAAAATATATAAGTAAGGAGAAGACAGAAAAAGATTTTAGAAAAAATAAGATTGAGAAGATTTTTTTATTAACTTACTTTTTTTATACCAATATGAATATTACATATAAAACAAAACTGAGACCTCCACATCTCTCCCGGGAGTGATGGGCGTGGTCAAAATGTCCACTCCCAGCACCTCGAAAATACTCGAGGCAGCTTCCGGGTTAGTATACTGAATATCAACTCGCTTCTGAAATGACAGAAAATAAAATATTGTAGCAATAATGAGCTGTAAAATTAACACACAATTTATTCATTAGAAAATTCCTCACAGGCAAATATTTTCAAAGTTAGGGGTGGGGACTGACAGACGAAATATTCATCTAGTAATCAATAGAGAAAAAAAAAGATCAATCTCGATTTTTTTTCCATTTGTGGTTGGGTAGGTCGGATATTAGGCTACAAATTTTTCTTCAACATAAAAATTTAGTACCACAAATCATTTTGAATTTATTGAAATCTACTAAAACTATGAGACCAGACTTTGAATAACTGGGTGAGCATTTTAATAGTGAAAACAGCGTCCCCAATACAAAATACATGTATGACTTCTAAAGGTCGGGTGTTCTAAACATTTAAATTACAACCTTATTATCCCCTTGCAGCGGGGTTTTGGGGTATATTAAGAAACTTGGATGGGGGATGGTATTTTCCTTTATGCAAACCGGGAGTACTGTAACATAATTTTCACGGGGACAAATGTTGATTGCTTCCTTTGTTTTAAACCTCATCTGATACTCAAAGGTGATTAGATCATCTGTGCATATCCAAAAACCTTGGAATGTTTGGGTAACTTGAAATTTCATATTCAAGAAAATAACTATTTTCTGTACGCTCTCAACGCTTTATTGTATTTTGTATCAATACATGTAAGCCTGTTGCCCATTATGTCCCCATCCCCTAAAAATTATCAATGGTATTCTTTAAGATATTGCTGTTCTATTTTTAAAATAAAATTTATTTTTAAAAAGACAACTACACAGAAACACTTAATTTATGGACTCAAAAAGAGTTTAGATTCTCATCATAAGTAATTTCAGATTTTGAGAACTATGATCAATTAAAATGCAATATAAACTTTATAAACTATAAAATTATCAAATATTTCAGATCAAGTCTACCAATTTTCATATCTAAAAATTTGGGCATTTCTTTTTCAATGATGATCCCGGGAATAATATTTCAAATGGATTTTTTTTTGTTCTCGTACTGTTTTGTTGTTAATATATTTTCATAAATGGCTTTCTGAATCTCATCGCCGTCGTTTTGTAGTTCCAAGACGATGTTAAACCTGCATGTTTGTTATTTGACCAATATTGATTTTAATGGTCAAAGGGAAGCAACTCAAACTTTTGTTTGTTATGAGCCCTTGGTAAAGCCCTTGGTAAAGACCTTAGAATTCGCTCAAGACCACCAAATGTTTTACGATAAAACTATTTTCCTATAAAAACTGTTGAGTAAGAATCAGAATTGATATTTTGGTCTGAAAGTGTTGCTTACTTCGGATTGGCCTAAATTTGAATAAATCTACGATTTTATTATAGGCCTACCCTACACATCATCCACACATTAAGTTACAATTTTGAATTGTAGGTCCCTAATTCATTCATTCCGTTTTGTTAAGAGTCCCGCAAACGATTGCAAAGAGGCATGAAATTTCATTCAAACCAGAGACAATATTCAGTCTTCTAAACTTTATTAAATAAATTAATCTCATGTTATTAGTTTACTAAGGGTTGAAATGATAATAATATTCAAAAGACCAAAGATAAATCCTTCAAAGACATTTGTTTATATAGGTCTAGTTTGTAAATACTTATAGACTGCTGTTTCATGTTCGCAATTTTGAATATTCCCTCCCTAGCAACTGGCATTTTAAATTTTTCCTCACCAAAATACACAAATGTGGTCATTACTGGTCCTGTACCAGTAGCCGTCTAGTACCAGTTACCGTCTATTACGTCATTTCGCGTGTTTAAAACGCGATTTTTCGAGATTTTTCTTAAAGATCGTCTGCTGCAGACAGAAAGGTAAACATGAGTAACTTACCATACATCAGAGATAATATTATAGTAGTATACATTACAAAAACAGTGTTTCGTCAGAATAATCTTCTTGTTTATGATGTGGGGAAGTGACGTCACAACTTTGAAACTGAGGTTTTGTTCTATTTTTTATCTCAAAGCACCCCTATAAACACGTTATCGTGAACTCAGATGCAATCAGTAACGCGTTTGTTTATTTTATTGTATTTCTTCAACATGATGCGAAAAGACAATTTCTATATTTTTTCTCAATATTATGGGAGAGCTGATACTGGAATGATTGCAATTGTCTACCTATGCAGTTTGCACAGAACAAAATTATTTCCTGGATTTTGTGTGTGTATGTGTGTGTTTTTTATCTCTCAAGTTCTGTTTACATTTAAATTCCTACCAAAATAGCGTTTGTAGCTAGATATCATTAGAAATGATGTAGACGGTAACTGGTACAGTGCATACGGGAAAATGGCGTCCTACCCTACCCTTCTTTAACGGTATGAAAACAAAGTTTCATGAGTAGGACTAGCAAAAACAATATATATTCTGATAGAGCAAAAGTAAAGCTTTATATATGCCAAGTTTTATCTCCAAATTGTGTCAAATAGTGAAGCAATGAAAGAAAAACCTCCATTTTTAGACGGCTACTGGTACAGGACCAGTACCCTTTTATGGCTCTGACTGTTCATTTCTGTCGCTGTATCGATTGTCTGTTATCAAATATTTCAGAAAATCTTCGCTTAGCGAAAATCACGTCTTATCTCAACAACTGATGCTGAAACAATGAGCTGTAACCAAAACACATCACACAGCCTAGCAATCGTGACGTCGTCACCAGGACGACAACCAATGAAGATATTTTCCTAATTTTAGCGAATGGAATTTCCACGGAAGTGAATCATTCGGCAATCATTCGGCAATCCTCGGATAATTCCGTCACCTATGATAATCATCACTAACGTTTGATTAAGGCGACGAAATCTGCCGGGCTTTGTCGAATTCAGACACCAATCGTACATTCTCGGTCTTTTCCGGCTGAATCCGATGAACACAAATTCTGCCGGGTAAGATCCTCATGATATCAGTTTTGACTCGAAGAAGCATGCGGCTACGTACTTTAGAAACCAAGTGCATGGGGGATAGATCTATAAATTCGTGTGAACTTTTAAAAGTACAGTCAATATAATGTTTCATACGTTTAAGCCCATATTTTATCTGTAAAACAACTATTTCTACGAAAATTGTTAAGTCTTTGGATTGTTAATTTTAGAAGCAGACTTGTATGATATTATGTGTCCTACCTGGTTCTTTAATTAAAGGACATTAAATTGACAATTGTAGGAAAATACAAAACCTTTCTACCCACTGATCTTATATTATAGTGCTTTAGTTAAAGAGAAAATACTGCCCAATCCCATTAACTTTTACATATGTGACTAAACTATTGTTAAAATTAAAAATACAGTAGTATCTTTCTACTCACTTTGCTTTAGTACTGAAAAAAAACAAATATATATATATGTATAAAAAGAAGATAAATTAATATAATTTCATATTTTTAACTCACTTTTCTCAAACTGTATTGCAGATTTTTTTAAAAATGATACACAACATATATTTTATTAATAAACCACATATACTATAAAGTTTGAATGGAAATTAGAGCCTTGGGGTGGGCTACCATTGATTTGAGAGTTACTTCCCGTCGACTACGAAAGTAACAATGGCAAAGAGAGTCGGCATTTTAACAGAGTTCAATTATGAAGACCTTGAAGTAAGTACTTATTTATGTTTTTCCATGTAATAAATTTGTAATTATGCCAAATTTCACGCGCAACTATGCAACATCTCACCGTAGCTGTTGATAATTTGTAGGCCTACTTTCATTTCAACATTCATGGTGTTCAGAATGTACGATAGCTTGGAGAGGTCATATTTGATGAAAATTTTACTCATTCCTTTGATGTAATTCATTTTTTATTATTTATTAATTTATTTATTCACTTCTTTATTAATACATTTAAGCAATATTTTTTTTTTAGCTTTTTTGATATCCAAATGTCAAAACTTATGAGTCAGTCACAATCTAAATACATGAATATACTGTGCTTTTCTCAGAGTTATCTCTCTTTGTTCATAACGATATGTACCCGATATTTTTCTATCTGACAATCTGATAAAACATGTAGAATTCAAGAAAATTAGATAAAAAACTTTTTTTTAAATATATATGTCATATAAATTCACTGAATAGTGAAAAGATGGTTATCTGACAAATTTGTATAATTTTTAAACAACACACTTATATCCAATACGAATCCAATTCCAATTCTATAGTAAATACATTTCTTTTTTCTACTTTGTGCAAGTACAAGAAAGATATATAAGAACTAGTGTGCTTGATTATTGACTGAATATATTTTTAGCTCTACTGGTCAGAGACCAGAAGAGCTTATGCGATAGTAATGCGTCCGGCGTCCGTCCGTCTGTCTGTCTGTAAACATTTTTTCTTTACGCGAGATCTCGCGAGAACTTAGAGAGTCTGTTCATCTGCCCTTGTGACACTTAAGGCGACGAAATCTGCCGGGCTTTGTCGAATTCAGACACCAATCGTAAATTCTCGGTCTTTTCCGGCTGAATCCGATGAACACAAATTCTGCCGGGAAGGCCCGAGAAAGATGCATGCTGCATGCAAAGTGTCTTATTCAAACAAAAATAGATACATGTATCGGCTACCCTAATCCGAAAAAGGGGGGCTATATCTGACGTCTTCCAGACTTTTTAAAGATTCTGATATTTTACTTGAAAAAAGCCTGGAAAACGTAAGATATTTCGGACTAGCCTAGGTCTACACGATATCCAAGATATTCGATTTGAATTAATTTGAATTTTCATAATTGGTTCTGTTCATTCAGATGAATTAAAAAAAAACCCACTAAAGTATATACAGAGAGAACGTCAAAAATACCCAAGCTGCAAAAGGACCACAAATCACAGGTACTTGTGGACAGAATCCCCCCACCCCCGCCGTTTTCAACCCCTGAGCTTATTAGACTTTTTCTACAAATTATATTTATTACACTTATTCATCATGTGCACATGTAAAATGGGAAGAAATCGGAAAAACCCTAAAATAATCCCTCCACATAAAAAATACCCTACTATACATTATTATAAATATAATGACGGTACAACAAATTAGATCCAACAACCCATCGTGTATGTCTACATATGAAACTTAAAAATGTCACCAATATAAAAAATTAAATTAATTATACTTATGGAAGAATTGCTCTTCAATGTATGTTGTTTTCTCTCTATCACTTTATCAGGTTTATCTGTAATTATCATAGATTATATATATGTTACAGTGTATGATTATGTCCCTGATTTGGTAATAAATTATATTCTATATCAGTGGCGGATCCAGGAATCTTGTAAAGGGGAGTTAGGTCGGAGGAGGGGCGCACAGCCAACCCAAATATTAATTTATCTTTTTTGTATATTTGGAAACAAAAATATGGGGGGGGGGCGTGCCCCCTCTATATCCGCCATTGATTTGAGTTGAAACACATGCAATTGGAAATATACACATTCCTGTATTTATATCCTTCTCTTGTGCTATTGAATGGTCATTACTCTTTCAATCGTTACATGATGCCTATGGCTATTTTACCTATTTGTAATTTTAGCGAATGGAATTTCCACGGAAGTGAATCATTCGGCAATCATTCGGCAATCCTCGGATAATTCCGTCACCTATGATAATCATCACTAACGTTTGATTAAGGCGACGAAATCTGCCGGGCTTTGTCGAATTCAGACACCAATCGTACATTCTCGGTCTTTTCCGGCTGAATCCGATGAACACAAATTCTGCCGGGAAGGCCCGAGAAAGATGCATGCTGCATGCAAAGTGTCTTATTTAAACAAAAAAAGATACATGTATCGGCTACCCTAGTCCGAAAAAGGGGGGCTATATCTGACGTCTTCCAGACTTTTTAAAGATTCTGATATTTTACTTGAAAAAAGCCTGGAAAACGTAAGATATTTCGGACTAGCCTAGGTCTACCCGATATCCAAGATATTCGATTTGAATTAATTTGAATTTTCATAATTGGTTCTGTTCATTCAGATGAATTAAAAAAAAACCCACTAAAGTATATACAGAGAGAACGTCAGAAATACCTGGAGGGGCCCATGCACAGCCACAGATTTATAAAATCTTATGCATATTTTGTACACAAAAAAGGGGGAGGTTGGGCCACCATCTAAATCCGCCAGTGAAACAGCTGATCATTGGATAATCATGTGAAGTATAAAGTTTTTATCATATAGTTAATGTAATGTGAAACAGTTGCATTGAAATGTATATATTACGTAGTATTATATATGAATAATATTAATATATCGTCCTTGCAATATGTATATTACCTTGTAAGTTTATTGTTCATTTTTATGCCGCTATAATCAAGATCCAGTGGTATATAGTTGTTCTGTCCGTCCATCTGTCTGTTTATCTGTTTGTCTTTGTCGACAAAAACTAACTTTACCCATAATTTTTTATTGGATGGGGCTATGTAATACATATGGTTTTCTTATTTCACAGGTGTATTCCTTGTGACATGACCTTTCTTCGGGTACCACCAAATTTGACCTCCTTACCTTGACCATAGATTTTTTTTACCTTTTGCCCTTGAGAAAACATTTTTATATTTATACTGTAAATACTACAACTTTCATATTTTAATTACTCTTGATACGAACAATTTTGACCTTTTGGTCTTGGAGTTTGATGTGCATTTGAGAAACTTCGACCTCAGCCTTAAGCTGCTATGCAGGGACATCAGTGTTTCACAGAACAAAAACTTAAATTTCCCCCTTTTTTGGTTTTTTGCTTGTCAACTTTTTTATGTAAGTAAAAAAAAAAGTTTTCTGGCTTGCCCCCTTTCAAAAACAATGCTAAGTGGCTGAGTTGTGACTTAATCTTGCTAGTCAGATCTGTATTCCTGTAAGGGGAAATGTGCACTTTATATTAGTTACATTTTTGTGCCTTCTTCGTCAAAGATTTTGGGTTACTTATTTTTTTCCTGTCCATTTGCCTGTTTGTCATATGCAAAAAAATTAGCCTTGCCCATAACTTTTGAGTGGGTGCATATGAGTCTTTGACATTTCCCTTTGTACTGTAATTAAGTTTAATGGTTAAAAAAGCGATTCTTTGAAGGCTTCTTACCTATTCACATATTAATAAATTCTTAAATTCTTAAAATTTAAGTTTTTCATATAATAAAAAGCACAGAAAAAGTCAATTTGCCTATAAATTGGATGTATTTTACCAAAATTTTGGGAAAAGGAGTTAATGTTCAATTGGGACAAGACATGGATGTAAGGAATGATATGGAGATAACGAACAGTATTCAATATAAAAAATATCAACCCCTGATTTGGGGCTAGATTAACATGTGTATCAATATTTGACTATATAAACCTTCAATGGGTATAGATATTTATGACTTTGACCTACATGTAAGAGTTTGACCCAGAGTTTTGAAAACTTTAACCTTGATCTTAACTTTTGAACAGTTAGCACTTAGGGCTTTCATATTTCACAGGTGTCTTCTGAGTGACAATTAAGGCCTTCTTTTGGATATCAACAATTTTCATCTTTTGACCTTGACCTATGGAGCTTGACTTGCATCTGAGAAACATCAACCCTCACCATTTTCTATTATGTGGGAGCATCAGTTGATTTACAAATACATCTTGTTTATCCTTAATATTATTTTTCCTATTATAGGGCTATTGTGACTACTATACATGTACATCTGAATCCATCCATATCTACACTGCAATATCAAATGAAGAATGGACCCATATGTGTGGTTTATATTCTTCACATAAGACCACTACTACATTTGGCGCTCTAGTTGGTTGCTGATGATGGATGGTGCCTTAACACACTCAGGATAAAGCAGTTAGCTGATGAATGATGGTCAACCTCTACCTTCCTCCTTGTGAGAGCTACAATATGTTTTAACTGTCAACAGTGAGAGTTTTGTGCTGGCTGACTTTAGCCTAAGTACAATAGTGATTAACACTGTGAACTGTGATTTTATATTGTGACTTCTGTGTGCATTGACTCTGTGCTGATTCAATCGGAATTATTCCACCAGTGATCGGTAAGAAAGTCTACCATACAGCACTTGTTTACCTAACCAGTATATAGTTAAGAATTTTATACCCCCTGCTTGAAAAGTGGGAGGGTAAATATAGCTATAGCGATTTGGATGTCTGTTTGTATGTTCGTTTGTCTGTCTGTTTTGTATTATTATCTACCCTATATAGATGTACATGTCAATTGAAAACAAAACATTTGTGCCCTGTCCTTATTGTATTGGTAATTGATATACAGGTATAGTGTTAAATTTCATACTCTTATACTAACACCTTTGCACTGCACTGCATGATACATATACATGTATATCATTTGACAACTGCTGACTGAACAGATGTTGACATAGCTTTACTGGTAGCTGTGGGAGAATGTACATAATAGGTACATGTAATGCAGGTAATGCCCCCCTCCCCTTGCCCTTTTCAGTCAGATGTGCATTCACCTGTATGATATGATATAATTATACCCCCCACAAACGAAGTTTGGGGGGGTATATACTATATTACAATGGAATTCGCCCCAAGCCTAGTATATAGGAATCACCTTGTCCGTCTGTCCGTCTGTCTGTCTGTCCGTCTGTCTGTGCAATCGTGTCCGGTCCATATCTTTCTTACAGAGGGACATTAGAATCTACTCCCAAATCTGACCCAAGGGTGTGTCATGACCTTGACCCAAGAGGTCATTTTGGGAACTTCAAGGTCACTGGAAGAAAAATTTCATAATTCGTGTCCGGTCCATATCTTTCTTGTGAATAAACTTGGTAGGTTCTCATTTCACACAAAGATTGCCCATGACCCAAGGGTGTGTCATGACCTTGACCCAAGGTCATTTGGGGAAGTTCAAGGTCACATGAAGAAAAATTTCCTAATTCATGTCCGGTCCATATCTTTCTTATGGATTAACTTGGTAGGTTGCCATTTCACACAAACATTGCCCATGACCTAAGGGTGTGTCATGACCTTAACCCAAGGTCATTTTGGGAAGTTCAAGGTCACTGGAAGAAAAATTTCATAATTCGTATCCGGTCGATATCTTTCTTATGGATAAACTTGGTAGGTTGTCAATTCACACAAAGATTACCCATGACCCAAGGGTGTGTCGTGACCCTGACCCAAGGTCATTTAGGGAACTTCAAGGTCACTGGAAGAAAAATTTCAAAATTCATGTTTGATACATATCTTTATTATGGAAAAACTTACTTCTGAAAAACCCAGCGGGGGGTATTTTGTCCCGTTTGGACAGTTCTAGTTATATGTTTGTATGCTGATCAAGTGAAGTATACTAGTATTAGGTGTGTGACAACAGAAAGGGTAGATATGGATTACATGTCTGTCTGTCTGTCCTAGTTTATATTTGCAGTGAAAATCAAAGTATATGTGTTTACTTAAATTTTTGGTACTGAGTAGAGAATATCTCCCTTATACCTGCTCACTATATCGAGAGTAGATATAAGACTGGCTGCATGCCAATATTTTAATGTTTCATCTGCTCATATTTATTTTTCATTTCACCTACTGTATTTAATTTTATTGTGTATATTCATTTTGTTTCCATTGCCTTTTGAACATCTTTCAAATGTTTTTTTTCTTTATTGTGTATTCAAAATTTAGACTAAATTGAAGTGAACTAGAGTTATTGCCCTTTGTTCAGAGTAATCAGTTATTAAGGAGGAATGCCACACTGGCAGCTTTTTATTTTATAGATCTCCAAGTCAACCTTTTTAAACAATGGTTTCAACATTGACAGATCAATATTATGCTTAATATGAATAACTTATAAGATATGTAAAGAAAGGCCGGATACATAGTCTTATTAATTTAACAAAAAAAAAAAATAAAACACATTATTTGTGAATACAGTGGAGCCTCATTTATCCAGACGCTTTGGTTCCCAGTCAATTTGTCCGGATCTGTGAAGCATCCGGATACCTGTATCACCAGTTAAACAAGACAAAATAACATTAAAAAAATTCCGTTCCGATGAAAAATGGTCCGGATACTGAAGCATCAGGATATCTGGCGTCTGGATATCTGAAGGTCCACTGTACACTATTATCTAAACCTATCATTAAAAACACCGCAAAACTAGTCACAACCACAGGCACCTGACGTTACTTATTTTTCTTTTAATAAAAAAAATAAACCCCTTCGTAATAGTTAGGTCATATTTAGTAAAATTTTAATGGTTAAGAGGGGGGCGGAGGGAGCGAAGCGACCCATAATAATAAACTTTTATTATTAGGTAGGGGTATATTTTTTTTTATTTAAAGAAAAATAAGGAACGTCAGGTGCCTGTGGTCACAACTGAGGAGAACATGTTTGTCAATCAAATTTTAAAAAGAAATTGAAATGAAAATGTGAAGTTTTCGAGAAAGTAATTGGACCTAACCCGATCAAATTTTTTGGACATTTCTTTGTTTTTGTTTCTTTCTGAGATACATAAATTCGTTATTTTTTTTAATTAATAAAATTAGTTGAATTGAAATTACTTTGATTTTGTTAATTAAAATTTTATTGTTCTGGTATTTGGACTAAGAGTAATTTAACTGGATATTGAACAGATTAGTGATTTATTTTCAAATTTTTTGTGAATATGTTATTTAATTTTTTGGAAATTTCATTCATTATTGTTGCCCACTTTTGAAAAAGTGAGGAGACATTTATAAATCTCATTTGTCTACCAGTCTGTCACAAATATTTTATTAACCTTGGAGATAACTTTAAAACAAGAAAAGATAGGGTTTTCATATATTTTACATGTACATTATCTGTGACCTTTCTAAATATACTATGAAATTTGACTCTGTGACCTTGAAGTTTGACCTACTTTTCAAAAAAAAAATCATTACTTTTGATTAGTCATTAGTCATAAAGAGAAAAGGAATCACTTTCATCATACACATGTATATTAGCTTTGACAATACCTGTCTAAATATAATATATTTTCAGATTCTGTAACCTTGACCTTAAAGTTTAACCTACTTTTCAAAAATGGTATTCTTCCTTATAACTTTTGATTGAGAGAAGATAGCTGGAGCTATCAAATTTGACATGTTTATTTCCTGTGACAAGATGTTTCTGAACATATTTGGACCTCTTGACCTTCATGTTTGACATAATTTTCCAAAGAATTTAACTTTGGTTATTACTTTTTAATGATATAAGATAAGACATTCAAATTTGATACATTGAATATCCCATAAATAATTGGATCCCATTAAAAGCGGGACCACAATTCTTTGAAATTGCTTTTTATTAATATATTTTTTCACCTGTGACATTTATTTATATAATAGCTTCTCTGAAATTCTATTGCTCACATTGATGGTTTTTATTATTCTGTTCATTTGGCACAATCATTATGTATTTCAATATCTTTTTAAGCTCACCTAGGCTGAAGGCTCAAGTGATCTTTTCTGATCGAAATTTGCATGTCCATTGTCTGTCATCATTGTCATCATAACCATAACTTTTCACATTTTCATCTTCTCAAGAACCACTGCATGGTCCAATTTCAACCAACTTTGCCACAATTTATCCTTGGGTGAAGTGGATGTTCAGTTTTTTTAAATGCGCCCAGATCAATAGATCCGTGGCGTATACTGTTTTTGTCCTGTCTGTTAATTTGTCTGTTTATCTATTTGTCTGTCTGTTGTCAACTTTAACCTTCACCATAACTTTTGAACTTTGAGAGATAGAGACTTCATATTTTGTATGCATACTCCACTAATTTAGGTCTTTCAAAAGACACCAAGGTCAATGACTTGTAACCTTGACTGTGACCTTTATGCTAAAAATACATATAGCTTTTTCAAACGTTCGCCATAACTTTTGAACCATAGGAGATACAGATTTCATTTTTGTATGCATACTCCACCGATAAAGTTCTTTCAAATGACACCAAGGTCAATGACCTTGTGACCTTTACTGTAACCTATATGCTAAAAATAGCTTTTTTGAACTTTCACCATAACACTGGGTGCATAGTGTTCACAAACACATCTTGTTTCAATTATTATTCTTCCTCTAAAGAGAGATTATTATGATTTTGTGAAAAATTAATGGCATATAATAAATTTAAAAATCTTTTTCTCAAGAACAGCTTTGCTTGAAAATATGAAACTTATGTGGAATCATTGTCAGGTAGTGTAGATTTAAAATTTATTCAAACCATAACCCTGGAGGGTAGGTTGGGGCTACAAGGGGGATCTAAGTTTTACATAAAAAACAAGGAAAAAACTTTTTATTTTTTTTTCTCAAGAACAGCAAAGTCATGTTCAGAAATATTGATACGGAAGCATCCTCTGATTGTGCAGATTCAAGTTTCTTTCAAATCATTACCCCTAGTGGTAGGGTGGGGTACAAAAAAATCTTTAAAATTCTTCACAAGAACAACAAAGCCATGACTGGTGACAATAATATAAAAGCATATGATGATGTTATAGTAATTTAAATTTGCTCAAATCATAACCCTCAAGGAGAATAGAAAGGCCATACCAGGAGATCATAGTTTTACAAAGGAATATAAAGGATATATCAATAAAGAATTTCTCTTAAGAACAGCAAAGCCACGTGTCATATTAATTCAAAAGCATCATTAGGAAGTGGAGATTTTAAGTTTGTTCAAATCATAACTCTTCCAACCACTTAAATATCTAAAATTTGCAGTACTAAACCGATTTCTGCTTTTTCTTAGCCAAAGTACTCAAGTGAGCAAAGTGACCCTTGGGCCTCTTTTTTTCAAGTATATTTCATTTAGATTTTTTAGATGGTATTTTGACATTTTAGCAGGTATATTCAAAACAAACAGTCTATCATATTTAATCATGTATATGGTATTTGTGATTTTAATTAAAGTGATACAATGCATTTTAGGATGATAAAAGTGAAATTCTGAAATAAGTGAATTATCTTGAGTTCAATTCAAGTGATACATGTGAGTGAACTATTGAAGTGATTTACTACATTGGAAATTTAAATTCTGTCTAGTGCCCTGTTCACACGGAGAATTTGATTCGTATTAAATGTAAAGTTACTGCGAAATAGCTTTTCTTAGCGTTCACATAGAGAATTTAATGCTAATAAGTTTAATTCGAATTAGTTTACTGCGCATTTAATTACTTCGCATTAGCTCCATGTGAATGCTTAGCGAAGCTAATTTAAATTAAATTCTGACGCAGGCGTAATGGCAAAATTTAGTCATATACCACTTGTCGATGGTCAGCTATAGGTACTTGTGCTATTTTTGAGTGAAAAACTAAGGAAAATTTCGTTAATCATGAAAATGTTTATACAGACACTTTGCCATTATATCAAATGCATCTGCTTCTGCAGAAGGTGATGTGATTTGCAAATGACATCATAATAGCTGTGCTGACGCCGGGCTGCAGAAGTAAGATCTTAATTTGCATTAGTTTACTTCGCATTAGCTGTCGTGTGAATGCAATTTAATTCGCATTAGTTTGATTCGCATAAATTTACTGCAAATTAAACTCTTCGTGTAAACAGGGCATAGGATTGTGTATTCTTGGAAAAGTTCATTATGGGAGATGATATTTCAGAATAAGCCAAGGACATCATCAATTAATTCTTCTGAAGCCTATAAGTTGAAACCCAAGGCAGATACACCTAAGTATCTTCAATCATGGCCACAAGGATTTGCTAGTATTGTACATGTACTGGATCGTTCCTAATTCCAAACTGAATCTGAAATTCAAACTGATGTTATAAAGCAATACACAGGATTACCAAAAATTTCAACATTCTCCAGATCATCAAAATTAGAAACATCTTATGAACTATGGCATTATGAAGTCCAGTGTCTTGCTAAAGAAAAAGTGTACCGAGAAGACCAAATCCTACAAGCCATTCCAAGATCAGTGAAGGAGAATTAAGCTGCTAATGTTATCATGAGACTGGGTGTCAGTGCAACCATTGACACTATTATTCTCAAGATGAAATCTATTTGTTACCATATAAGTGGAAATTTTAGCAAGATGCAAATCTAGAAATTTCTCCTTAAAACTGGAATTTTATTTTTAGCGAGATTTAAGTAGTTTATGTGATTTTAAAATGCTCACTTTAGATGCTATTACAAATAAAACCCATTTAATTTTTACTGATACTCATTTAAGTTATCTCAGCCCCCTCGCTAATGATTAATGCCAAAATGAAATCCTCACTAAAATTTCTACTTAAACGGTATGCCCTTGAAGAGAGTTGGGGGGGGGGCATATTGCTTTGCTGCTGTCTGTCTGTTGGTTGGTCAGTCAATCTGTCGGTCCACATATATTTCTGTTTATTTTCTTTGAATAGATTGATTGATTGTATATTATTTAACATCCCTCTTGAGAATGTTTCACTCATATGGAGACAGCACCACTTGCCAGCGGAGAGCTGCAAATTTTGTTCTTACCTGGCACTCAGGGCCATTCAGCAGGGAGGGATCTTTTTCGTGCCAGCACTTACTGCGACACGGGACCCTGGTTGATACGGTCTAATCTGAAGGACCGGTCTCCATGTCCCACAGTGGGATTCGAACCTGCCACATGAGGATTGACTCCTTACTTTATGACTCTAGAGGAGACGCTCTAACCACTGCACCATGCGGGTGAAATGTTATTTGGTATACAGATTTATCATAGGTCAAGTTCTTTTTTGGGTACAATTGAGCAATTTGTGACAGAATTATGCCCTTGAAACTTAAAATTTTCATTCATTTACTTTCCTTGTGATTATTTCCATGGGAGGGGGATGGGTGGGAGAGAAAGTTGGGATGTTAGTAGTGAGGGAGTGGGGAGATTGAGGAGGGGGAAAAGGAAAGTGAGGGAGTGGTAAAAAGAGGGAGTGGGAGAGTGAGGGAGAGGATACTGTGAATTAGTGGGAGGAGTAAGAGAGTGAGGAGTGTGAGGAAGTGGGGAGGGTTGAGGGAGTAGGCGGGAAGGTCGAGGGAGAAGGAAAGAAAGGTGTGTGAAGAGTGAGGGAGAGGGGGAGAGAGAGGAAGTGGGAAGAGTGAAGGAGCAGGGAGACAGAGTGTGGGGAGAGAGGGAGTGGGGCCTGTGAGAAAGTGGGGAGGGTGAGTGAGTGGGAAGAGAGGGTGTGTGGAGAATGAGGGAGGGGGAGCAGGTGTGGGGAGAGTGAGAGAGAGGGAGCAGAAAGAGTGGGGGAGTGAGAAAGTGGCAAGAGAAAAAGTGGGGAGGGTGAGGGAGAGAGGGAGCAAGGAGATTGGGGGAGCAGGTAAAGACAGGGATCAGAGAGTGAGGGAGTGGGGAGATAGAGGAGTTGGGAGAGAGGGAGTGGGGAGAGAAAGGGGGCAGGTGTGGTGAGAGTGAGGGAGAGGGGAAAGAGAGGGAGCAGAAAGAGTGGGGGAGTGAGAAAGTGGAGAGAGAGAAGAAGTGGTGAGGGTGAGGGAGAGAGGGAGCAAGGAGATTTGGGGAGCAGGTAAAGACAGGGATCAGAGAGTGAGGGAGTGGGGAGAAAGAGGAGTTGGGAGAGAGGGAGTGGGGAGAGTGTGGGAGTGGGGAGAATGAGGAGGAGGAGAGAGTGAGGGAGTGGGGAGATAGAGGAGTGGGGAAGATGGTAGATAGCGAGTGGGGAGAGTGAGTAGGAGGAAAAGGGGAGAATGAGGGAGTAACGAGAAAGGGAGTGGGGAGGGTGAGAGAGTTAGGGGGGAAATGAAAGAGTGAGGGAGGGGGAAAGAATGGGAGGTGGGATAGTAAAGGAATGGGGAGAGAGAGA
>PRKT01000046.1:1703980-1760447 GCA_003671525.1 Saccostrea glomerata
GTGGGGAGAGTGAGGGAGGGGGAGAGTAAGAGAGAGGGAGCGGGGAGATTGAAGGAGCGGGAAGAGAGGGTAAAGTGGGGAGTGAGGGGGAGGAGGAAGTAGGGAGAGTGGGGGAGAGTGAGAAAGAGTCGCAAGAAAGAGGGAGTAGGAGAGAAAAGGGAGTCGGGAGAGGGAGGGAGTAAGGAGAGAGGATGCGGGGAGAGTGAGGGATATGGAAGAGAGAAGGTGTCGGGAGAATAGGTAGTGGAAAGAGTGAGGGAGCAGGGGAGAGAGGGAGTTAGGAGAGTGTGGGAATGGGGGAGAGTGGAAGTTGGGAGAGTGAGGAGGGTGGGTAAGGAGTGGGGACAGTGAGGAAATGGGGAGAAAGAGGAAGTGAGGAGTTTGAGAAAGTTTGGGAAGGATAAGGAGTGGGGAGAGAGGGTGTGGAGAGGGGAGAGAGGGAGGGGGGAGAGTGAAGGAGCATCGTGTAGGGAGAGTAAAGTAGTGGGAGAGAGGGAGCAGGAAGAGGGGAAAAAGAGGGAGCAGAGAGTGAGGGAGTGGGGAGATAGAGGAGTGGGGAGTGTGAAAAAGTGGGGAGGGAGTGGGGAGAGAGGCTGAGTCGAGAGTGAGGGAGTAGGGTGAGTGAAGGAGCGGTTGTGAGGGAGTGAAAAGAAAGAGAGCAGGGAGAGAGGGAGCAGAGAGTGGGGAGAGTGAGACAGAGAGGGGAAAAGGAGAGGGGAGGATGTTGGAGGGAGGAAAAAGAGAGAGCAAAAAGTGAGGAAGTGGGGAGTTTGGGAGAGAGGAAGGTGGAAGAGTGAGGATGGGGAAATGGGGGAGAGTGAGGGAGTGGCGAGAGAGAAAGAGTGGCGAGAGAGAGAGGGAGCGGTGAGACTCGGGGAGCGTGAGAGAAGGGAGGGAGTTGGGAGAGTGAGGGGATGGTTGGAGAGTGAGGGATTGGGGAGAGTGAAGGAGCCAGGAGAGAGGGTGTGGAGGGAGTGGGGAGAGGGGAAAGTGAGGGAGGGGAGGGAGTAGGGAGAGTGAGAAAGAGGCGTGAGAGTCGGGTGAGTGAGAGGGGGCAGAGAGAGGGAAGAGAGGCTGTGGGGAGAATGATGGAATTGGGAGAGTTGGAGAGGGGAGGGAGAAGAGAATGAGGGAGTAGGGAGAGTGGAGGAGAGTGGCAAGAGAGAGGGAGTAATGAGGGTTTAGGATTGGGAAGGGGAAGGGAGTGGGGAGAGAGGGAGTAAGGAGAGAGAGGAAGCGGGAGAGTGGAGTAGCGGGGAGAGAGGGTTTTGGGAGAGTGAGCGAGGGGAAGAGAGATGGTGTAGGGAGAATGCGGAACAGAAAGAGTAAGGGAGCAGGGAGAGAGAGGGAGTTTGGAGAGTGTGGGAGTGGGGAGAGTGAGGGAAATGGGGAAAAGGTGGGAGTGAGGAGGGTAGAAGAGGAATGGGGACAGTGAGAGATTGAGGAGAGAGAGGGAGTGGGGGAAAGAAAAAGAATGATGAGAGAGGGACTGGAGAGAGGAGGGTGGGAGGGAGAGAGAAGGAGGAGTTTGGGGAGAGAGTGGGGGATAGAGAAGGAGGATTTGGGGGAGAGAGTGGGGTAGAGAGAGAGGCAGTTTGAAGAGAGGGGTGGGGAGAGATTGGGAGTGAGGAAGGTGGGAGAGAGGGAGTTTGAAGAGAGAAAGAAATAGGGAATGGGGAGAGTGAGAAGAGTGAAGAGAAAGAGGGAGTGAGGAGAGAGAGAGAGAGTTGGGTAGAAAGTGGGGAAGAAGAATGGAGAGAGTGGAAGAGTGGGAAGAGAGAAATAATGAATGGAGAGAGAGAAGTAGGGAGAGAGAGTGAGGAGAGAGGAGTGGGAAGAAAGAGGGAATAGGATCGTGAAAATTAACTCTTTCTCCTTTTGAGAACTTTTGAGAGTTTGCAGGAGAAGGAGAGAGAGGAAATACGCGGGCTATTGCATAAAGATAAAAGAGTGTCTAATTCAAATTCGTGCACCATCACCACGGCATCACATGACTTCTATTAATAAAATGTTTCTTAATTAAAAAAAAGCTAACTGAACAAAATACCGCTGAGTTTAATAACATCTTTGAATAAATAATATAGTCAAAAACATCTACTATGCCTAAAAAGTGCTACTAGAATCTTTTACATGTTAGGCGAGTCATACCACGAAGGTATTTGCATATATTGCATATTAAATGCAAACGTTAGGTCACATATGTATTCACGTTTAGTATAATTGTAAAAATTTTACAAAATACATGGTGTCTAATTTAATTCTATATTGTAAAAATTCTTCAAAATACACGATGTCTAATTTTGCCTTTACTAATCGGTTCTAATATATAGATCTAATAAGAATATAAAGTCCGCCGACAACCTGAATTATACGCAATAACTCTCCTAATGCCCCTGTGCTAAAAATAGTGCCAAGCAACTTTAAATACAATGAATAATTCAACAATAGGCCCATGGGCCAATTGCTCACATGAGCACTGTGACTAGGGAAAAAACATAAATTGGTTAATTATTAAAAAGTTTAAACCTATTTTATACATACTCGGTATATCTTTTTCTACATGTATATATTCCTATGTAAAACTTTAATTGGTCATTGGTCCCGGCCTATCCCCAGGGCCCATTATTTGAACAAACTAAAATCTACACTACTCTAGGTAGCTTAAATATAAATATGACAAATCATAATTTTGCTATTCTTGAGAAGATTTTAAAGAATTCTATATATTTCTATCTAAAACTTTGGTCGGCCATTGTGGCCCTGCCCTACCCCCTGGGGTCATGATTTTAACAAACTTGAATCTACTCTACACGAGAATGCTTCCATATAAATGTGACATCATGGCTTTGCTATTCTTGAGAAGATTTCTATTAAAGAATTTTTCTTATATATTTATATGTAAAAATTTGATCCGCCATTGTGGCCCCACCCTACCCCCGAGGCTCATGAATTGAGCAAACTTGAATCTACACTACCTGATAATGCTTCCATATTCTCGTAAATATGACTAATCATCGCTTTGCTATTTTTGAGAAGATTTTTAAAGAATTTTTCCTATTTATTTCTATAAAACTTTGGTTGGCCATTCTGGCCCCGCCCTACCCCCCGGGGTCAATCATGATTTGAACAAACTTAAATCTACACTACTTGAGGATGGCGAACTTCTTGAATACAATCATTGCTTCACTGATTTCCGCAAGATCAAAGCTTGAGGTAATCATCGGCAAACGAGATAGGCAAACGAGAAAATCCCCCCCCCCCCCCTCTGTTTGCTAACTTTGGCAAGGCTGTTGCTAGATTAGCCTCAATCTCTTTCCTCTTTAATATAAGAAAACATTCCCCAAGATTTATAACTGATTACTGTACTTATTATTTTGTTGATTACTGAGGGTACCTGTAAAGTGCGAAAGGAAATAGAAACGAAACGAAACGAACTGAAACGAAATCTGCCGAAACGAAACGAAATCTACCGAAACGAAACGGAATCAAGAAGAAATGAAATGAAATCAAAACGAAACCTGCCGAAACGAAACGAAACAAAACTTTCAGAATGTTTATATGGTCTATTTTTACTTCATATGAAATTCATATAGTTCAAGCACCACTGGCAATTGTTTCGCTTCAATCTCATGCATAGGCGTACGCGTCGGAAGGAAATTGAAAGGGGGGGGGGGCTGAACCAACAAAAAGGTTTACCCCAATTTTCAATGCCTATATAATATAAATCTTTGCCAAAAAAAAGGGGGGGGGGGCACCCCCCCCCCCCCCCCCCCCCATCCAACGCCTATGTCATATTTTATTAATATCTTACTGAATAATTTACCTACTTAAAATTGACATCGTTCGCTTCGAGAGAATTTTTTCTTGTCGTTTTAGAGTCTCTGATTGAGACTCTTTATTGCAAACTACTCATTTCTTCCTCGAAAATTACCTCGATAAAAATAGAACCGTATGTACGTAGAAAGGATACACAAGATTCCGGTTGTAGTTACATGTATAATTGAACAATAAAACCAGACACCTCGGAATGGAATACTAAATACTGTAAGTCGCTGTTTTATCCTATGTTTTAAGATATTTGCAATACAAAAGTACAGTGACTTTATTTCGACCCGTACATAAACGAGCCTTTACATGTAACACATCAATTTTGATAGATATGTAATATCTAGATAAATAAGGACTGAAAATAAGAGTAAGATATAAGAATTAGAAAATACTGCACATATTGAAATTATACATGCATAGTACGCTCGTGCATATTTACAGCTGACAAACATGTAATTACTGTAAATGTATTACATTTGGCTGTGTATTCTTTTTAGCGTTTTTGGCGGAAAGCAATATCCGCTAATTCAAGTACTAAGCTAAATATCTCGCACGTAAATCAACAAAGAAGAACATTAAGATATGCGCTAAATCAAATCCACGCTAACTTGTTCAAAATCCAATTTCCGCCAAATATCGTACGCGCTAAAGATAATACATTTACAGTACATCATTAGACTCAGAAGGGAGTATAACTTATCAGTAATTAAATTTTATATTAACAAGTGCCTGAACTACATAAATTTTATTTGAAGTAAAAAAAAGTCCACATGCAGTTACACATATTTAATTATATACATGTACCTTGATTTGAAAAAAAAAATTCTGATAGTTTTGTTTCGTTTCGTTTCGGCAGGTTTCGTTTTGATTTCGTTTCGTTTCGTTTCGCACTTTACAGGTACCCGATTACTGATCATCCTATTCTGTTGTTTTTTGACAACATAACTTCATCTAGTAGCTATTTTGTTTTATTTCATACTTGTTTGATACCTTTACAATTATGTTGTTTAATACTCAGGTGACCCTTATGGCCTAAAGTAATTTGTCCCCTTTTGGATGGAAGTAGTCTGTCTAAATCAACCAATTGAATAAAACAATATTGATTGATAGATATTTATGTCATTTTACGTCTCATTCGATAATTTTTCACTCATATAGAGACTTGACTACATCCCAGTGAAGTCTTCAAATTTTAACCTATACTTGACACTCAAGGTCATTAAGTAGTAAAGAATCTTTAACGTGACAATGCCTCCCCTGTCACAGGGACTAGTTTGTTGAGGTCTCATCTGAAGGACCGACAGCAATTTGCCAAGCGCTACCTATTTCATCGACTTAGGCCAGTCACTGCGGAGGTTCAAACTACCGTCCTTCCAATCATGGAGCGAGTCTTCTATGGACCGATCTGCTTTGACTGAATCAAGCAATTTTAAAAAAAAAACACAACAAAATATTATAGCATGCAATTTTATTAGTAAAATAATAACTATCAACAGTCATTTCAAACATGCATGCAGGTATTTTAGAGAAAACCAACCATTTGGCATAAATTTATGAAAATTATATCATTATACTAAGTAATACCAAATATAAAAGGTATTCTCTTATACAAAAGTTTGGATCACATATCATGGAAGCTTTAATTCTTAACCCACTTCAGCTAAATTATATAAAAAGTCAAAAGTCTTTCCAAAACAAAAGCATCACAGAAAGTGTAATGAAAGACTGTGGTAATAGTTCACTAAGATAATGTTTCATCACTGAAGGTCAGCAATCTCCAACAATATTCAGAAGTCCGTATTGTTCAATCAGGAGAAAGGTACAGAAGCCACAAAGCAGTGAGAGCCAGAAGTGACAAGAATCTCTGGTCCATAGAAACTGTCTGCTTCTAACAGAGTACAACTGTCAGGTGACAAATCATCTAGTAACAGGGCTGTGTTAACTACAGGTCTGTAGTCCTCTGGGAGGGTCTGTAAGACATATTGCAAAATGTCTTTACATATAAGACAAAGTTTGAAACATATACTAGTATGTAAAGTGTTTAACATATCATGAAAACAATAGGACTAAATTGTATGCAAAAAGTTTTTTGAAAGGTAAGCATTTTTTAAAATACTTTCAGCAAAACATATTCATATCAATTCTTATCAATGATCTTATGTCAACAAAATGTGTAAGCCTTATTCACACCTTTCTGATAGACATGGGCTCATTCCTGCACCCAGATTTCAATTGAGTACACCCAGCATTGGCCTTCTTGACAGTATCAGACAAGGACTTATGCTGAATCTAAAATTGTTGAATAACAATTCACAAAATTTATACCCTTCATTCAAAATATTTGATATATTTTATGTTAACAAACAGTCAAGTTAGTTTGATACCTTTTGTTCCAGTACAGGCTGCTTGGATGGTACTGCAGTTCTTGATACAACATTTTGTGACGACTCATTACATCTGAGGCTTTGTGGCTCATTCTGGTTAACAGTGAAGTCCACAGAGTTCATTGATTTTTTGTCAGTAATACATTGTTTAGGAGTAGAATCAGCTCTTTCCTTAATGTCTTTTCCAGTAGTGGTCATTTGTTTTGGTGTGGAATTAAAACTTTTCTTATTATCATCACTTGATTCCACCTGACCCTTAAAATATCAAATATGTCAATTTAAACTTTGGCTTTTAAAATACTAAATTATTCTTTTAAATGACTTTGAAATTATTTTAGTTATTATTTACCACACCTACCTGTTTTTGCCTGTTCAGGATCCTCATAATTCTGGCAACATATGGAGGATATTCCACTGGGTCTGTATGAACTTTTAGTGGTACAACAATGCGTTTGACTCCCTTCTAGAAAATAAAAGATAAAGTCAAAATTTCATACAACAAATTTTGAAAAAAATAATCAATTGACCAGGTACATGCATTTATTTAACAATGTTTCACTTAAATTACCTTGCCGCCTTTGAGGGAAGAGGTTGAGGCAGAATTCTGAGTCTGGTGCAGATTTGCTTCCTTTTGTTTCTCTGTGGTCTGCTGCACTGATCTCACATCAATTTTAGCCAAACCTTTACTCCCTTTTGCCATGTTTGAGCCTTTGTAAAGTACACATTTGTCCATATCAGCATTTGCATTTTGTCTTTGAGAGACATTTGCAGTAGTCTTTTTCTTTGGCTTTTTGGTCTTGGTCTTTGTCTGTGCCTCCATTGGTGCCTCAAATGAAGGGACACTCTGTGGTCTCAGACTCCATGTTTCCTGATTAAAATAATGTACAATGTATTTCTCTGGTTGAAAATGTAATTGAATTATTACATTTCCAACCAAACTTAACTATCACTTAAGACAAAAAAGGTAAAACTTACAAGCTGATGCTGAGCAGCAGAACACCTCTGATGAAAATCAGCTGACATTCCAGTTGTCGCCACTTTAGGTGTGGATGTCACCACATTTGCACCATTGTAGTAACAGTTACTTCTAATTCCATTGATTGCTTGAGGTGGTAGTTGAATGGTCTGGTCATACACTCCTGTTACTGATGGAACACTAATGATGTTGGTAGGAACCTGTTGTCCTTTTACCAGAACATATTCATTTGGCACAATGGTTGGAGTAGAGTCTTGAGCCTCAACACTAGGAGGTAAAATCTGCTCATAAAACAGAAAACAACAAAGTTTTAATAACATTCTTTATTCAATTCACAATTGGTGTTTCCATTTTTCAAGATGATGGTGTGTATTATTTTCATAAAGGAGGTAATATCAGTGTAATTAAATGTTAAAATATATTAAGTCATGTCTCCTAATTAATGACTTAATTAGAAGGCTAAAGACCAAAACTATAAGATGAAGACGGGTAAAAGGAAGAAACAACCTTGACCTTTCACTTTTTATCCTCAAATAGATTTCTTTTAATATAGAGAGTGTTCATCCTAGCTTCATCAAAAAAATTAAACAGAACAGAAGGCAGAACAAAGTAATCAAGATATCTTAAGTACACGTTTCTTTCAAAAGGAAAACATTAACTTACAAGTTGATTTGCAGAGATTGGTTGTTGTTGCCCTGCATGTGACAAAGTCGGTGGGAGTAGTAATTGGACAGCAAAAGCATTCTGAGCTGAGAGATGAATATTTCCCTGACTGTTGAAGACCAACTGCTGTACAGTAGACTGGTCAATGTATTCCGTCTGCTTTTGCAGTACGGTCTCCTGAGTTTGCTGCTGGATGGACACCCATGGTAGGGTCTGTCCAGATCTCAGATCGTTTAAGGTCAGTTGTGGCTGCACATTAGTAAGACCAGTCTACAAGAGACGAAGAAAAATTACAACTGTATTATAAACTACTTGTAATTGGTTCATCCTCCTCACAAATTTATAACCCCTAGTACATTTATTACCCTGTGACAATGAATTTACCTAAATGAACTAAAGTAAAGATAGCTATACACCTTAAAAAGGTACTTTGACACAAATTTGAAGTCAATACTTTCTCTGTAATATTACGACTTATATATTTTAATAGCATTTCACACAAAAATTAATTTAAAATCTTATTTCATTAAAAAGTTATTAAAACTTCAATTTTTTCGGCGGGATTGATTGACACATGCTTGCACTTTCACAAATTTTAACCTTATTCTTAATCCTTAGGAAAAGTGGCAATCTTGTTGTGTATTTATAAGAAATATTAAAACTTTTATCCAGAAAAATAATGTTATTCAGAGTAGAAATGTTAGAAAGCAAAACTCCTTCACAAGTATCGTCATTCCGAACTTAGAGTTGCGTACAGGGTTTAGCAAATCGAGCTCACTCGTGTTATGTACACAGTTTTTGTGAACAGGGCACGAGTTCTGTTTTTGTTGATGTTTACAATTCACCGGGTGCGTTCAATCGTCACAGTCTTCTCACCACAACTGCACGGACTGACAATATATGGTGTGTTTGTTTTTCTTTCGAACATGTCTACTCTGAATTTTCTGGATTATAGTATTAATATATTTCATTTATACACAACGAGATTGCCACTTTTCCTAAGGATTAAGAATAAAATTAATTTGTAAAAGTGCAAGCATGTGTCAATCAAACCCGCCAAAAAAATTGAAATTTTAATATCTTTTATATGAAATAAGATTTCTAATTAATATTTGTGTGAAATGCTTTAAAAATATATAAGTCGTAATATTATAGAGAAAACTAGAGGTACTGTGAGCAATGAGCTCATTAAATGATACCCCCCGCCTCCCATATGATTATAATGGAAAAGTTCATGTTTTGTTGTGGTCAGGAAACCCAAAATATGTGTCGGATCAAAAAGTAAAATAGGAGGTTCACAATGGCAATATGTAATAAAGATTCTATGAAAGTTTCATTATATTTCACTCAGTGGTATAAGAGGAGTTGCGGATAAGTGATGGGTGCCCCAAAGCGTAACAGACGGACGGACGGAAATACCGATTATTATATACCCTCCCACTTTTCAAGCGGGGGTTTATTAATAACTTAAAATTTGTGTCCAAGTACCTTTGAGTCATAATCAAGTACATTGGAACCTTTTTATCTTTGATCTTGATGGGACCAAGGAAAAGCTTCAACATAACCCAGGATTTGAGATTAAAAAGGGTAAAATACTAAAGGTTGGGACTTCAAAATCACTTTGACAATTATGAACGCTTTTCTTTCAATGACCTTGAACTTGGCATACCAACCTTGGGTTTTGGTCATTACACATGTCTGTGTAATAAGCGATCTTTTTTTAAAAGAAGCTTTCAATTTCAAGAGAAAACTAGAGGTACTGTGAGCACTGAGCCCACGAAATGATACCCCAGCCTCTCATATGATTATAATGGCAAAGTTCTTGTTTAGCTCTGAGAGACCCCAAATAACTGTCAGCTCAAAACGTAAAATAGAGATGTAAAATTGCATTATTTGAAAGTATCATTAAATTTTATTCAATGGTATAGGAGGAGTTGCAAATAAGAGATTGGTACCCTTTAATTTCATAGAAAAAATACCAGTGTTCGTGCTTTGCTATAGTAAACCCAAATTATTTGTTGGATCAAAAAGTAAAATACTAGGGAGGTGCGTAATGACACTATGTATCAAAGACCCTGAAAGTTTCCTTAAATTTCATTTAGTGGTATAGGGAGTTGCGGATAAAAAAAATAGGTACCCCAAATCATAACAGACAGACGAACATACATATGTACAGGCAGACGGACGGAAGTACAGATGGATGGACAGACAGACATCCGGATCACTATTTATCCTCCCACTTTTCAAGACATGTGTATAATAAGGGGAGAAATTCTTTAATTTTCTAAATAAAAACCAGTTTAACCCCTTGATTTTCTTCATGACCTTGGTTCAATAATATTAAGGATTTTATAGATCAATATAGAAATGAATTTACACATTTTCCCTGCAGATGACCTTGAAATTTAATAACCGACCTTGATTAAGCTATGACATATCCAAAGGTTATATGCTATCGTTGTTTCAATTATGAACTTCCAATTTTCTCCATTAGAAAGCTAATGCCAATACATGCACAGACAGAGAGACAGACAAAAAATTAGACAATGGTGATTCCTATGAACCAACCCATCCACCCCCTCTTTCGAAATCTCCATTTGTTTAATGTATAATAAACTGTCAAAGGGAAGAAAGAGAAAATTACATATCAATGCATTTACTGAAACTTTTTTAACGTACCTGTTGTTGTATCCTTGCCCCTGGTAGAGAAGGATACACAGTACAATTTGTGGCATTAGGGTTCACTGTCTCAATGCTTGGGGCTGAGTGACCATTAGAAAGAACTGTGGACGTTATGAATTGTTGTATTTGTTCATTGCTCAACAAAGGTCTAGCCACCTGAAAAAAAAATGCAAGTTCAATCGTATACATAAATATATATTTGAAATCTTGCAAAAAAAATTCAGGATAAATTCAGGCAAACAGAAGCAACTTGGTTCAAAACGTAGACAGATTCCTTTGATTATTCCCCCCGCTTGAAAAGCGCATATAGTAATCTAGATGTCCGTCCGTCCGTCTGTTACGCTTTGGGGTACCATCTCTTTTCCGCAAATCCTCTTATACCACTGAATGAAATTTGGTGAGACTTTCAGTGAGTCTTTATTATTAATAATCCTCCCATATGAATATAATGGCACTGTCCATGTTTTGCTTTGGGAACCCAAAGCGTAACAGACGGACGGACGTACAGACTGACGGACATACCGATTACTTTATACCCTCCCGCTTTTCAAGCGGGGGTATAATAAATATATTAAATCGGTGGTCTACAACAGATAAATGTTATATTTATAACTGACCACATCATTTGTTAGTACCGGTACTTACTCCATTTTGCACCACTCTGTCAGCAGTGCGAGTGGGTCCTGAGTTTTGAAAAAGTGCTTGATTGGAAGCCTGAATATAACGCTTTCTTGGTGGCTCAATCTGTAATTCAAAAATACAATATATATTATATAGGTATTTGTGTGTTCATGAGGATTTGTTTTGGTCAAAATCGAATAAAAATTGGAGAAAAAAGTTAAAAGATAGTGGAGAAAGAAAAATATATATTAGTTAATAAAATATGCAAAGACAACCAGTAGAGAGGATAAAAGAAGACTTCGGAGAAAGAAAAAGATTTGTAATGAAGATTTACATCTTATATTAACTTACTTCTCTACACCAATGTAATTTACATATTAAACAAAACTGAGACCTCCACATCTCTCCCGGAAGTGGTGGGCGTGGTCAAGATGTCCACTCCCAGCCTCTTGTTAATACTCGAGGCAGCTTCCGGGTTGGCATACTGAACATCAATTCTCTTCTGAAATGAGACAAAAAATTATTTGAGCAATATGTGTAATATTTTAACACTTCTTAAAAAGATTTTAGGCCAAGAAACTTAAATAG
This sequence comes from Saccostrea glomerata, assembly GCA_003671525.1. Taxonomy (NCBI): domain Eukaryota; kingdom Metazoa; phylum Mollusca; class Bivalvia; order Ostreida; family Ostreidae; genus Saccostrea; species Saccostrea glomerata. Next base: position 1,715,723 of record PRKT01000046.1, read on the forward strand.
TCAAATTGCTTTTATCGTATATTTTATAAAAATTTTATATTTGGTTTGAACTTGTCCGAAATATTTGTCGTGTTTCAGTCTTTCTTAATTTATCGAAATTGTAAGAAAGTCTGAAAAACGACAAATATTTCGGACTAGGTTTGCATTTACTGAAATATTGTGGGTCCATGATAAAACTTAAATAATACTTTTTTTGGTAAATCGAATTGTTTGGAATCGATACGATTCCATGACAGTTAATTTTTTCTACACGATTTTTTGTAGATTTTATGATTGAATAAAGATTTATGTAAAGATTTAGCCATGGAGCATGTAATCCACACATTCTAAGACGAAGACCTTTGTTATATAAAAGGAAAACATATATTCATGATACAGACTGCTCTGAATGAGGCATGAAATTTATTTAAATAACTAAGGACCTCTTTGGTCTATACTATTAAGGCAAAATGTTTTTAGGCATTGATATAATGTATGAATTGTTTATTTAGAAACTATGGAGCTTCGCTATTTCATTATCAATATGGGGTACTTGGCAATAACCCTCAGGGAATTATAAAGTATTGTTGAACATCAATCCCCTTGTTTATAATAACTTATTTGGGGGATGAAAATGCAAATAAGTGTCCAACGAATATATTCTGGATTTTAATTTATTCCTATTTTCATGTTAAGGCAAATTACTTTAACTGCATAAAAAATGCCAGTCTGAGATTACTTGAATTTTTAAGTGTGCAGTGTATGGAAATTTCTCTAATTTCTTGGAAATTATTTAATTTGGTCAAAGGGGAACAACTCTAAGAACTCAGTGTTAAGCAACTAAACCTGCATAAAATACCACAGAGCTAGAACCTGTGAAGTTCTGAGAGGAAATTTTTTAAATTGTATACATAATAATTATTGTACGTTTTGAAATAGTCAAGGGGAACAATTCGAAGTATTCAGTGTAACATGTAAAGTAATTAAGCCCCCCCCCCCTTCCTTTTGTGTGAATTTTAAAGTAATTCTCTCAAACAGAGAAATCAACACTGTGAGGTAGGCCTGTTATTGTAATGTTTGATTCCATAAGAAACACCTTCATAAGTTCATACTCCCTTATTCAGTTATCATATTACAGACGTATGGCATATTTTTTTATTTGTAAGTTCAAATTAACTAAAATTATAGAGATCTCTCTGTTTATTTTATTACCGGTACTTAATATAAAGATAGGGCTTTCCTGTAAATTTCAAATACAACTAAAATACAATTTTAAAAAAAGAATTAGGCCTACATGCATTTACAAATAACATTCGATAAAATGATGCTAGTGCAAGACGAACAGAAACTCAAAAAATATAAAATAAGAACTGTAAAAATTGGAAAAATACGATTTAAAGAAAGATAACAGTACGGACGAAAAAAAAAATGATTATACATTTTTAACAATAAAAAACAATGAAATACATTTTAAGTAATTTTAAACTAGTGAAAATATAAAATTCTGAAAACGATAATAGTTTACATTCAATTTGACAATGATGCACACGTTAAAGATTTTTTTTTTTGCAGCCTTGAACTGTTACCGATTTATTGTTGGTAATTCATAAGTTTTATTGTAAACTTACATTTAGTAAAATTTATATTCAACTGTGTTTACTTTTATTTCAACACGTGCCGCCTTTCTGTGACGTACAGTCGCTGTAGGGCGTAATTAGAATTAACTACAATGTAGTTCATTTAACATTTGCCTTTAAAATAAGTTTTAAGGTGACATGTGCCGTTTCACACCAAAGAGTTAGTTTCCTTGACCCCTGTTAATCTTTAATGATGAATGACAGTTTATAATGAGGATCAAGCTTGAAGTTAAACGTGAACGTGTTCAGCAGACAATTTAGGTGACAAATAAAATAATTGAGCATAGATCTAATTTCACAACATAAAAGAAAAGACAAAACGATCGGAATGTGACAAATGAACATTTCCACGAAACTTTACTTATCAATCAAAATATGCCCTTTTAACTTTTATACACTCTCTACCCTTTGTATTTATTTTTGGTAAATTATGAATTAAAAATTGCATTTCTGGCCGAACAAATTGACAAATAAATCTAATTATGTTTGTAAAAAAAAAACTGGCAAATGAAAAATTAGAAACTATAACAGTATGACATTTAACACCGGACACGATATTGTCCAGACTTTTTACTACCAAGTTTCTACCATTTCTAATTGAGATATCCAAAATATATTTATATCGCTTGGTGGGATTTCTTAGCAATATCCACAGGTTTCAGGTTGATCTTACAAACATCTCTTTTTATAAGATATGAAGTCCTTAAACTCAGAATTCCATGGGAGAATGGTGGGTTTTTCAGTCCCACCTACAATCTCACCTTTCTCCCATTAGAGAAAAAATGTCAGATGGGATATTTTCTCCCACAAATTTGTTCAAATAGAATAAATTAATACCACGGATGTACATGTATTTACAATGAATTATTTTCTCCAATACAGTGGCTGCAACGTTATTGTTGACAACTTACACGAACAATCACGTTAGTGACGTTACACGAACGATTCCGCACGATTAAACCTGCTACACGAACGATCCTTTACGCACACGGTTCTACACCTTACACGATTGCTAACGCAAACGCACGATTCTTCACTCAAAATAGTTCAAGTATTTAGGAATCGATATTTTCAAAACGAAATACGACTTACATGAAATACTGATTTTAGATTTCAAAGAATTATCAACATTATTTCATCGATTTGGGGGGGAAAACCGGTTTTTTCGTTATATCATATACCTAGTAGTGTATCAGCCCTGATACAGGCGTTTTGGACTTGACGAGACAGCGCCTCGGAAGTAGGGCTGTCTCGCCCTCAGGGCTGAGATATCTCTGTCTCGGCCCGTCGTCAAGGGGCTGTCTCGCCCTCAAATTTCAAATCATTATTTCTGTTTAATTTGTGTGAATTAAGAGTAAAATTCTTATTTAAGTATTAAAGAGAAACATTATATATCGAAAAATTTAACCAGAATCTTTAAAAAATATTTTTTCATATCAGAATTTTGATAAAATTGTTTTTAAAAAGTGCGCCAAATGAAAGCATTTGTGACGTAAGAGAGATAACTCTTGTTTACTTCTAGGACAGCAACAAGTCATGTTTTGAAACAATGGACGTTTATTTGCTTTGACAGTAATTTTATAATTTAATTTAATTTAAAATATATTTATTCAATAATGAAATGGATTGAACAACAGGCATAAATGCCTATGATCGTTCTCTCCATGGGTCAAGGTACAATCACAAGTACATGAAAACATTGGAAAATGTATGAAGAGAAGATTATAAAATGGTACATATTTGGAATTTATTCAGAGCTTTGACAGTAAGACAATACCAAGTTTTCATCTAATGTGCCAGTTTTGATTAAATATATATTGTAAACAAAACAAATATTTACTATAAATCTCAGGTTTACAAATTGTAACGATTCGTTGACGAAGTTGTAACCCCGATTCGATCCAAAGTGGAAGTAAAATATTATTAAGTTTGGGACCTTTAAATCTAATGTGCTTCGAAATGAAATGTTTCAAAACACCAGGACTATTCTTTTTAATGGCAAGACCTGGCAAATCTATCTCTATTTGATTATTCACCGTCAAGCAACATCTCCCAGGAACATCGAAATAAAGAAAGATAACTCTAATATTTTGTTATGACAAAATTATAAACGTGATGATAAAAAAATATCAAAATATTTGTTGTTTTTCTTTGGTTTTAGATATATGATATAAACAACATCACACCACTGTTTTGATCTCGTCCCTGGTATCAGCCCTCGGGTGGTCTCGGCCCGCGCCCTCCGGGCTTGGGCCGATACCAACCGCTCGGGCTGATACCAGGGCCGAGATCAAAACAGCAGTGTGATATTCTATATATATCAGACGATATACATGAAGATGGACCGTAAAATTTGCAATTAATTGAATTGGATTCATAATATGCAGAAATGGGGATACGATTGAAAAAAAAATGGCAGCATGGAATGGCTTAAATTACATCCATAGGTTTCCATTGATTCAATGTTTGTTAATCTCTAAAAATGAACTTGCCAATTATCTATCAATTTTTTTAATTTGCACAAATTTTAAAAATGATAAAAAGTAAGCTCCAGAGATAAACACTGAAAAACAAAATCTCGAAAACCATGTCGTGTGCATGTACATTCGCCGACTAAATATTTATGTAAGCATTGAGAATGTTTATTTATTTGTAAAAATATTTATTTTTGCGGTATTTAAAAATTTTAAAAATATCTTGACCACAATTACCAGTGAACAAGAATAAACATCAGAGAGAAAAAAACGTTAAACAATCACAATAGGACACGCTATTTGACGAGAACATATGCTTGTAATATTGTACGACTTACTTTATTGTTCGTTTACAAGCGATAATTAGTTCGTTCTGCATTTAATTATGTAAATTGCGCTTCATTTATTTTATTTGGATTGAAAAAAAAAAGACAAACGAAATGCTTGTTTAACAAATAACATTCCGATAAAAAATCTCAAAACGAAATTTACACGTTTCTAAACGCACGATCACGCACGATTAAAACCGCAAACGATTGACTAGAGACTGATACACGCACGATCTCGTACGTTACAAGAACGATCACGCACGATACACGATTGGTCTGTCAACAATAATGTTGCAGCCACTGTACATTGTTAAACGCTGAATATATCCTTTAGATTGATGAGTGATTTGTCATTGTCATAATTTAGGGGCTTATGGGATATAACCCACATTTCACAATGTATTGGATAACATGTCTGATTGTCAATATCCGTAGGATTTATCCCATTCGAACTAATTTATGGGAGTAAAAATCCCAATGGGAGAAAATATCCCATCAGACATTTTTTCTCCCATGGGATTCTTAATTTTAGGAAGCAGCGCTTCATATCTCATACTTAAAAAATAAACATACAAAATTAATGTAACAGACGGATAGACGGACGATCGTTCAACTAGACGGACACCCATATCACTACATGTACAAGAAAACATTGATGTAACCATCAATTGTCTCCCGGGAAATAAATAAAGTAAACAATGGAGATTAGTTTTGATCATCAAACCGCTTTGATATGTGTGAAAAAGGCATGCGTTAAATGATGGAGACGATAGTCGAGAATATTTTGAAAACGTATAGTCGGATAAAAATCGAACAAAAACGATACTCTTTTAAGCTTTATTATTCCTGAAGTAAATTGGGCTGCATAAGATATAAATTGAAACAAGACACATGCATCACATATTTTCAAAAATGTATTTCACTTAAAGAATTTAAAAACACGAACTATGTAGAGTACGTTTTTATGCGATAAGTAAAATTCGATGTCCTAAAAAAAATAGGGGGACCTGTCGTTTTTTCGATAGTAAATGATAAGAAACTTTTTATATTAAACATCAAAACATATACCGGTATATATATTTTTACAAATTCACTTTATGGAAGTAAATACATTATGTATCTCGTAATTTATTAGGGAAAGGGGCATTCTGATTAACAATCTTTTTAATGTTAAGAAATAATTTAATACTGAAGAAATTCTCCCACCTCAATCCTCATACACCAACGCTTAAACTTATATGTATAGAGCAGTACGGTCCTCCGGGCTGCAATAAGATGATATTACAAAATTGACAGAAATAATTAACTAAAACGGATATTGGCTAATCCGAATATTAATTATCTTTATATGCTTCCTATATTCAAAATTTTCTCATATAAAAATATATACAAGAAAACATTGATGTAACCATCAATTGTCGCCCGGAAAATATATAAAGTAAACAATGGAAATGAGTCTTGATCAACAAACAGCTTCGATATAAAGGCATGCGTCTAATTAACGGAGACGATAGTCGCGAATATTTTGAAAACTTATAGTCGGATAAAAATCAAACAAAAACAATACCATTTTAAACTTCATCAATTCCTCAAGTAAATGTTGGCTGCATAAAATATAAATTGTAGTTAGACGCATGCATCACCTAATATTCAAAAATGTATTAATTTTCAATTTTAGAATATAAAACACGAACTGTAAAATTCGATGTTCTAAAAAAAAAAAGGGACCTGTCATTTTTTCGATCGTAAATAATAAGCAATTTTAGATATTAAATATGAAAAACATATATATTTTTACAGATTCACTTTATGGAAGAAAATATACTATGTATCTCGTAATTTATAAAGGGAAAGAACATTCTAAATAACAATCTTTTCAATGTTTAGAAAACCTTTAATTCTGAATAACTACTCCCACCCTAATCCCTATACACCAACACTTATATGTATAGAGCAGCCCGTCCTCCGGGCTGCAATAACTAAATTCATTGTTCTATAATAATTTTGAGAGGCAGAAAATTTAAGGAGATATTTTCATACACCTATATTCCGCTAAAATAAGTCCCTGATAGTTTTCAAACACGGTTTACCATTTCTATTTAAAGTTGTATGATTGTGTTGAGGAAAGAAAAATATGGTCTTTTAAAATTTCCTTACACCTAAATATATGACATATAAGCTAATGTTCTTACTAATAGAATATTTCATCTATTCAGAAACCAGAGAAGAATCTTAACTTATGTGTGGGATATAAAAAAAACCCAATGAGTCATATTCACGGGGTAAAGGAGTAAAATGTGATACAAGCAAATTCGCAAAATTGTGGCCCCCCGCTTTCGTGCTTTTTATTGTTTTTTTTAATAGCATATTGTGTCAAATATAAACGCTCTATCAGATGACATTCAGAAGTTACATGTACCTTTACGATTGACCTAATTTAAAAAAATCAACTCCGGTGACACCGGAGTTGATTTTTTTAAATTAGGTAAATCGTAAAGGTCAAGGGATCAGAAATCATAGCAGGCTCTGAAATATCTTGTCACGGGTAATGCACTTGTCAAATATAAAAGCCCTATGTCTTCTCAATCAAAAGTTATTAGGAAAAATAAACATTTTTGAAAAGTAGGTCATACATTGATTCAGTGTAAAGGTTACAGGGTAAAAACATAGTGGTTTTAGAAAGGTCTAGTAACAGGCAATACACAGCTTTAAAATGAAAGCCCTTTCTTTTTCATTCAAAACTTATGGCCGATTTTAAGTAATGTTGTTTATTTATTTCTAATTCTAAAAGTATTTAACACTTCAAGGCCAAGGTCATAGGGTCTAAAATCATATTGTACTATTTAAAAAGGTCTTGTCACAGACAATACATAATAATAATATGGAAGCCCAATCTCTTCTCATTCAAAAGTTATGACCAAGGTTAAAGTCAATACATGATAATAATAATATGGAAGCCCAATCTCTTCTCATTCAAAAGTTATGACCAAGGTTAAATTTTTTGAAAAGTAGGTCAAACTTTAAGGTCAAGGTCATGAGGTAAATAATCAAAGTGCATTTATATAGATCTTGTCATAGGTAATTTACATATATTATGAAAGCCCTAGTATCTTTTTCACTCAAAAGTTATGGCCAATTCAAAGTAATGTTTAAATTTTATTAAAGTAGGTCAAATGTCAAGGCCATGGGGTAAAAAAATATGGTTGTGTCACATTTAATATAAATGTGTAACATGAAAGCCCTATCTCTTCTCATTCGAAAGATATGACCAAGGTTAAAGTTTTTGTAACGGACGGACAGACGAGATTTAATGTCTCCTCGCTTTCGCCAAAGCTGTGGACAAAAAACTGATATACATGTACATAAGGTACTTTCTCTATTTTATAATATTATTGGTATGCTTTATTTTTTTTTATTTCTTGAATAAATAAAAGTCTTTGTTATTTATTGAAAATTTCCTCATGAAATTTATTGTAAATGTACACAAAAAGAATAATTTACGGGAATATCCATACACTTGGGTGAAAAGTGGGGGAGAGAGTTTCCTGCCGACTTCACGTACATGTTATCAGGTTCAAGATCATATTCAAAACATTCATTAAAATAAAATAAAAATGTCATAATTTTGGTCCAGTATCCAGTTTAAAGACAAGGTGAACATACTAGTATTTCATCTTATTCGCTCTTCCTTGATTTGAAGGACTTTTGATCGTCATTTTAACCTGCAATTAACAATTAGTCAGTCATGTATTTTAATTCACCATGTGTTTTGAAGAAGGCAAACTACAATGATTGATATACTCTCATTAAATGTAATTACGTTTATACATGTAATCTCGGCAAGGATTGACGCACGCCAGAATTTCAAGTTGATTAATTACTGTATAATCGTAAAAATATATTAGAACCGTTACATTTCCTGTGAAAATGATAAAAATGGTTTAGAATGGCAAAGATTTATAAACAATGTGATATCAAATCTTATTTATTGTTATTTTCAAAGAACGCGGTAATTTGGCCATAACTTTAATACGACTCGTCTGGGAATATTCTGATTACATTATTTAGCATAACTTACAGCATGGTTAAAAAAAAGAGATGCTTTTATTTGTGTTACCTAATTAAAACTATGCTGTCTACATAATGCCCTTCTGATGTTAATGTGCCACTAAATATTATGACATACCTCTCATTTATTAGAGGGGATCGGGTTCATAGAAAATGTATCAAATCTGGTGAAAGACCAATAGGCTTTTGAAATGTGGACGATTAATCATATTAAAGGCCAAACATATACATAAGGGAACAAATACAAATTTATACATTTATTTAAAAGAAATTTTCATATGCTCCTAAAGAAGCTTGGTTAACCTAATGTAGTGAGGCGGATAGCTGAAAAAAAGTTTATATGATGAGACAAGCATGAAGATTTCTTGACTAGTACCTAAATAGTTAATAAATGTATATTCAGCCATAACATGTACAAGTGAAATTAGGTCGGTATTTTTTAGTCACCTAAGTTATTCAGGTGACATGATGCTATCCGTTTCCGTCCGTTGCCATGTGTCGTGTGTTAACATCTGAATATTTTCATCATCTCCTTTGAAACCGCTGATCCAGCCTATATAAAAACCAGTGGAGTGGCCACAATGGATGATCAAAGTTTCACATGAGAATTTATTTTTATAGGGAAAATCTTTAATATTTTTTTTCAAAAACAGCAAAGCAATGATTGTTCATATTTGTATAGAAGCATCCTCCGATAGTGTAGATTCAAGTTTGGTGAGATAATTAAGAAATAGTGAACATTTATAGAATATGTTTTAATATCTTCTTGTCAAGAATCAATGTGCCAGGAAAGGTTAAACTTATGGTGAAACAACCTAAGGTAGTGTAAATTCAAGTTTGTTCAAATCATGACCCCAGGAGATAGGGCAGGGCACCAATGGACGATCAAAGTTTTATACAGATATATCTTGGAAAATCTTCTCAAGAACAACAAAGTTATGATTGGTCATATTTATATCGAAGTATCCTCAGGTAGTGTAGGTCGCACGCGTGCGCAGTGGTTAGAGCGTCTGCTCTAGAGTCACCAAGTTAGGAGTTGTTCCTTACGTCGCGAGTTCGAATCCCACTGTGGGACGTGGAGACCGGCCCTTAGGATGAGACCGTCTAAACCGTGTCTCAGTAGGTGGTTGCACGATAAAGACCCCTCCCTGCTCAATGGTACTGAGTGCCGAGTATAGGACAAAATTTGCAGCTCTCCCCCGGCAAGTGATGGTGTCTCCATATGAGTGAAAAATTCTCGAGAGGGACGTTAAACAATATACATGTTCAATCAATCTATCAGGTAGTGTAGATTTACGTTTTTTTCAGATCATAATCCCTGGTTGTAGGGCGGGGCAACAAGGTATTATCAGTTTGACATGGAAATACATAGTGTACAAGAAATATCTGCTTTTTCCTAGCCAAAGTGCCCAGGTGAGCGATGTGGCCCATGGGTCTCTTAACTACCTAGTCCTTGTTATGCCCGTGGGCACATAGGGCAAGGACTAGATTTCTCCACTTCTCTCTATCTTTAGCATTTCTTTTTACTTTCTTATTTCTGCATGGGTATCTTGCTGAATAAAAAGATTATTTTACATCTGTTTGTTATGCTCCGCCATGAATTTTGCCGGGGCATTTAGTGTTTGTCATGTCCATCTTCCGTCCATCCGTCACACTTTGCGTTTAGCTCTGTTCAAAGCTAAGTTTCAAAGGAACTATCCAAGATATTTTCATCAAACTTCATATGATGATGAGAGTTATGCAACTGCATCAACATTTTTTTTACCTTGACCTTTCCTTTGACCTTGACCTCACTTTCTTAAATTAGTGTTTAGCTCAGTTTTAAACATACCATTCTCTAGACTTGTCACATCTGGTCTTTAGATTTACCCTTATTTTGTACATTTCAAGACAGAAAAAAATAGATACATCTATGAGAAAATATGATTTATTTCGGATTTTTGAAGTTTATAAAAAGGTCTTACAAGAAAAAGGAACTTAATATCTTAATTGAAGAACATAAAATAAATAGATTTATTGAAAAAAAAAATTCAATTAGGCGGATTTTAGAATGAATACATTATTAAAGGAGAAGAAATATAATTTAATTCTATCAAAAATCCATTTTTTCTTTCAAATATTAGTAAATAAAGTCTCATTTATAATTTAATAAAGCAAATATACCTGTCCACTATTCCAATAGGTGTTCATTAATCATTGTTTGTACAGTAATTATATGTGTTCATAGTTAATTATTTGTTTTCGACTATTCCTACATATAATCTTACCTTTTACTACCTGATTTTCAAAAAGTGGGAATAAGTAGAATGAACCATTTGGAGAATGTAAATGCAAATAAGTGTCAAACGAATATTTCAATTTATTCCCATTTGCCAGTCTGAGATAACTTGAATTTTTAAGTGTGCAGTGTATGGAAATTATTTAATTTGGTCAAAGGGGTACAACTCTGATGTAAAGTAACTAAACCTGCATAAAAATACCACAGAGCTAGAACTTGTGAGTGGAATTGTTTTTTAATTGTATACATAATTGTACGGTTTGAAATAGTCAAAGAGGAACAATTCGAAGTATTCAGTGTTAAATGTAAAGTAATTAAGCCCCTCCTTTCCTTTTGTATGAATTTGATACATATTCAGTGCATAGGCCTACATATATTGTAAAACATGAATTTAAAATTTGCATAGGCTTGATATGAATTTTACTGTGAATCACCCTTTGTACCAGTTTATTCATAGTCTGCTATGTAAAAAAACCAAACTGACTACTTTTAAAGATGTGAATGGCGTGAATCTAGCTTTTCAAGGCAGTTTATTTCATTTTTAAAAATCCTTCAAATTAATGTATTTATAATATTATTTTTTCATTTATCAGAATCTTAAATAATAAATTCAAATTGAGGTGACTTATAAAGGTTTTATTAAGGTATTAAAAAGTCCCTTGGCTCAACGTACACGATTTCCAACATGTCTCTTTATCAGTCTCCTAAACCTAATTTTGCAAAATCTTTTCCCCATAAAAACAATCATTACCCTTTTATAGTTCGGACTGTACATTTCTGTAACTGTCTCGATCGTATGATATCAAATATTTCAGAAAATCTTCGCTCAGCGAAATTCACGTCTTATCTCAACAACTGATGCTGAAACAATGAGCTGTAACCAAAACACATCACACAGCCTAGCAATCGTGACGTCGTCACTAAGACGACAACAGCACAACCAATGAAATACAACATCACTCGGCACACCTCGGCCTAACTCGTCTAATCTCGGTTTAATAAAATGACGGAATCAGCCGAGGTTAGCCGAATGCATAATAGCGATCGGAATTTCCTCGGATGTGATTCCCTTTATAAAGAATCGTTGATAATTTAGAAAAGCTCAATAGAATTATATACTTACACAATTTATAAGTCATAAGCTACATGTAAGACTACTATAAGTGTTGCAGCAGGCAGTGATCCTCCATGTATCTTTTTCACACCAGTTTGACTTTCTTTTGCCAGACCTCGACTTCTGAAGTTATGTCCCCTTTTTGGAGTCTGTTCATCTAATGTTGATCTTGTAAAGAATAAAAAGAACATAAACCGGTAAAATAGATACCTAACAGATACATGTATTTGGTCAGGGCTTACCATAGCATAGGTCTCAGTCTGTGACGCTAACAATCTGCGTTTTGGGAGCAAGGGAAATCACTGCACTCCTACTGCGTTATCCTTCATCATATCAAGGGGGAATAACTCTTAACCCTCTTACTGCCAGAGGGGTCATATATGGGCTCTACCCACTGGCTGCCACAGGGGTCATATATGACCCATCAAAACTATTTTATATTAAGTTTTGATCAATTCATGATTTAAGTTAATTAATTACCAGGTACGTATTTATTCTTAATCATTTATTTGCTTCACATTATCAAAAAGTGTGTCTTGTCCGTGGGCATAATATACTGAAGTAGGCTTCTATAAGGCATGATATAAAATAATGGTTAAGCATCAATCTTTATAATTTTGAAATATATTTTTACTTACCAGGCAAAGATAAACTTTAAACAGACTCTTCAATGCTTCTGTATATTTCTTTGAACTCTAAGTCGTGTCTCGCAGGGTTATGCTTTTGCCGCAGCAGTACATCCGGGAACTTCTAGTCACGTGACAAACACAGAAACTACATCACCTTCTCGGCCAACTCCTGAACGTTATGAATTTGTTAATAACTTATACATGTATGACAGAAATTCAGTAAGTATACTTACATTTAACGTGTTGAATCTGATAATGCCAACTTTCTTTGTCATCTTTGCAATTTAAAAACAAAAAGAAAAAACAAGAAAAATTAATTTTTTCACCGTAGGGTTGACCGTTGTTGATGGTTAAAAAAAAAAACAAGAAAACAAATGATATAAATTGTAATTGTAGCATTTCCTGTGTGATTCGCATTATTCCAGAATTATGCATTACTGCATGTGTTACCATGTTCCTTATGAACACCGGGCTGATATCCACGAACCATCTACTCTTCTGGCAACGGAGGTACATCAAAACACACTACAAACACATAAAACTGTTAAAAATAAGTGTGTATCATATGAATTGAAATTAAATTACTTCAAAGTGAAGGAGGCAGTTTGCTGTATTTAAAAACATTAATTTTTAAGGAATGCATTTTATATTACAATTTACTGACCCAAAGATGTTTATGCTACTCAAATGTCTTATATTATATGTTTCAAATGTTGATCACTATATTAATATAATGATAAGAATTTTATTCTTTTTAGAAACGGATGTATGAGTTATTTCTAGCGGGGAATTACGTAGAGAAAAAGATGACAGAGCTGAAGTTTTATAGTATGCGGTGCTATGGTATGTGTACCCGCACCAATTACAACCCAGGGGATAACACGACCCTTTATATGGTCTACGATGATCCTCTTATGTCCACATAATAATTGTGTTTTTAAAATAAAAATATTAATAAAAGAGAATACAAAATATCAGAATCTCCTGAGTGTATTTCTTGAATTTCAACTCTTATGTCCAATGTGAAACATGCATGCAGAAGGGTGCATAGCATCTTTAACCCTTTCGCTGCCAACGTAAATTTTTGAATTGCCAAAAAACGTAACGTCACACGTAAATGACGTTACAATAGTTGTGACGTTATTAAAAATTGCGGGTTGAGGAACTATAAATCCTACTTGGACCAAACTTGCATGGATGATGCATCTAGGGATGGACTCTACCAGACTTGCTTCGGATGCTGGATCTGACGTACATTTTTATTCCCTAGTAACTTTAAGCCCTACTTGAACCAAATTACATGGATGATGCTTCTAGGGATGGACACTACCAGACTTGCTTCGGATGCTGGATCTGGCCTATATTTTCATTCCCTAGTATCTATAAGCCCTACCTGAACCAAACTTGCATGGATGATGCATCTAGGGATGGACTCTACCAGACTTGCTTCGGATGCTGGATCTGACCTATATTTTCATTCCCTAGTATCTATAAGCCCTACCTTAACCAAACTTGCATGGATGATGCATCTAAGGATGGACTCTACCAGACTTGCTCCGGATGCTGGATCTGACCTATATTTTCATTCCCAAGTAACTAGAAGTTCTACCTGAACCAAACTTGCATGAATGATGCATCTAGGGATGGACACTACCAGACTTGCTTCGGATGCTGGATCTGACCTATATTTTCATTCCCTAGTAACTATAAGTACTACCTGAATCAAACTTGCATGGATGATGCTTCTAGGGATGGACACTACCAGACTTGCTTCGGATGCTGAATATGACCTATATTTTCCGAACAAGCAATTCAGCTGCATCACTTTTCAAGATATTCTGATCAAATTTTATACACATACAAATTTTCATGTTGCTTTACGAATATATTCTCGGTGGGGCATTCATTTCCTTTTGACATATTTCTTGTAAAACTAGCATTAATGGTAAAATTTAGCTATAAACTTAAAAATAATTATGAAAAATCAACTAAATATACAAGATGTTTGTAAATCACCGATGGCCCCACATGGCAGCTTATATGGTGAAGGTTAAAATTTCTCAATGCAAGTCAAGCTTCAGGGACATGAAAAGATCCTAAGACCTGCCTAAATGAATGTACTAGTACACATGTGAAATATAATATAAAAGCCCTAGCACCCATTGTTTAAAAGTTATGGCTTATTACGTTTGAGTTTTTTTTATCAAAAGGAGTTCATACTTTAAGGTCAAAAGGTAGAAAATAAAATATTAAAGAATAATAGGTTAAAGTATTCTAAAAGCGGGTACAGGAAACTCTAATTTTAAAAAAAAAGATAAAAAATATCCCTAAAGAAGAGGTTGGTAATTTTTTTTTTACTGCAAAGTGGCTCGAGTTCAAATATGTTGGTACCAGGAATACAATTGTGCAGTATGAAAGTCATAGCTCCAACCAATCACAAGTCTTATGGACAAGGTTAAAAACAGTCAGACAGTCGCACAGATGGACAGGACAAAGACTGTTTGGTGTTAGAGTATTCTTTTATTTACATGTACATGTACATGTATATTAATTTTGAAAAAACCTTTCAATTGATATAAATATTTTTGAACTTTTGATCTTGACCTTTTAGTATGGCGCAATTTTAAATAAAAGGCAAGTAGTATTAGGGACTTCATATTCCACAAGTATATTCTGCGTGGCAAGACCTTCCTTTTGAAACCAGCAATTTTGTACTTGGTTAGCCATATTTTTGTAACAGTTGGTGCTTCAGCTTTAATAATTTATACTTGTATAAATTTTTTATGACAGGGACTCCCTCTGTGTATTTTTTTAATTTAACCGTTTGACCTTGGAGTTTAACCTTATAAAACTTTAATCTTGGCCTTAACTTTGGAATTGTTAGTTTTTGGGCTTTCATACATGTATTTCACAGGTATATTCATGGAGACAGGTCATTTCTTTAGGTAACCACATTTTTTATGTCTTGACCTTTGATTTTGCTTTCATTTGAGAAACTTCATTTGCAAAAAGTTTGCATACGGTCACGGGGAATAACAACTCATTTGTCATGGTTATTTTATACGATACCTTTTTCTAAGCATCGTAGGATTGCATCTTACTCTCAGATATGAAATGCAAAAGTATTTAACATTTTAACATTGTTAATTCCGTATATATTTTGATAAATTTCTCGGTAAATTTACAGTTTTTTTTTTAAAGAGAAACAGGCATGAATATATTATTAATGTGAATTCAGAACAGTACAAATCTATTTTGGTGAAACTATATAAATAAATATACACGTATACGTGTTTAAAAAGTATTTTTTAAAAACTTAAAAAGCTGCTTTTTTTCTTTATTTGATGATTTCTCTTACTGTCTTTGCCTTTATGAATTAAAACGCACATATACATTCTACATGTATTGTCATCATTTGTAAAGTACTGAGTAGAAATAACTTTATAAAACTATAATTATAAAGATTTATAAATTTCCGCTAATCATGAACAAGCAGTGAAGCTACAGTAAATTTCGTAGGAATCTCTTTGGTTTATACAACGCAAATTTTTCATTCTAAAATCAAAGTCAAAGAAAAACAAACTAGTTTTATTTAAATCTTTTCTTGTTTTAGAAATGATTGAAGTACATGGAAGTTGAAAAAATAAGATCCAGCAAGTTTTGAAAGTGTGGTTATGTGATGGAAGTGTTGCTATTTTGAGATAAATAATGAATTGCTAAGAATGAAAATGTCGCACGGATTTGCGTGTTGTTTTGAAAAGAGTGCTGTCCTAAACCTGCTAAAGTGAATATCCCGGAGGGCAAACTTCAATAAAAGTGTAAACTATCATCTGCATTTAAATTTTCACATATCTTTGCTTTTATATTTATTATTTGAATTTAGATACCACTAACCCGAGGAACCTTCAGAAATTAAGGGTGGACTCCCGTGGAAAAAAGTCCAGGATCCACACAGACTTACACTGCTATAATTTGAAACCCGTTCCAGCAATATTGACAATTAACTTGACCTATCAGACCTTCGCCAAGCATTTATATGACCCTCTACAATGATAAATTTCTTCTAGAACTGTCATGCTAAATTTTACTTTTTTTGTGTGAATCATTACACTTTTGTCTTAATAAAAAGTTCATAATTTAAAAAGACAGCGAGTATCAGTTTACAAACAATGAAAAGGAGCATTTTAAAAATTAATACTGTCAAAAAAATTATTTTTACAATCGGATTTTGATTCGTTCCATCTGACCTTTGTCTGGAGTCTTGACACACCTCGAAATACCTATGTCTTTCGTTGATTTTTTTTACAATTGCTATTTTAGCAAAAATTCAATAAAACAATTGGTTCATTATATTCTCATAAGTTAGAAGTCATTTCGAGGAGATAAATGCTTTTAAATACTATGTAGCAAAAAGGTTAATGGTCTTTATTTAAATTTAACAATTACTCTAGAATCAGATTGATAAAGACGGAACGGAAAATAATGTATTATTATACCATATATATTGTCAACAATTCTTTGTAGGCGGCCGGTAAGTTAATTCTCATAAGGTTTAATTAGAACGGAAAGAAAAACAAAAAAATAGCGTAGAACATAAATATACTGTATATGGATGTATATCAAAAATAATTTTAGATATCAATATATTTTAATGAGTCTGTTTTTTAAACGGAAGGCAAATATTAAAGAAACGATTTTTTTAGCCTTTCATATACTGAGAAGATAGGTATTTGTTTTCTGTCTGTTAATCAGTGATATATTTGTAAACTGTAAAAGTTTTAGCTTTATACTTCACATAGTTTTGGGGCTACATGTATTGTAAAAATCAATTTTTGGACATCTTGACCTCCTGGCAAAACCTTGAAAATGGCAATTTTCCTTGGTTTTGTTTAACGTCTGATTTTCATATACATGTGTATTAGCCAAAATAATTACATTGTAGCTGTTGATGGTTTAAAATACAGACAGTGCCCTGTCAAGTATATCTAGAATGTATTATGTATCAATATTTACTAAGCACTGGATACTTTTGAAGCTGATAATGTAGAGTAAGTAAGTGAGCCAGCTTCTCTGGTAAAGCAGTTGAGCTTCTCTTACACAATATGAAGCTTTGCCATTGAGTCTATTGAAAGGTGACTGAAAATAAACTGAAAGGTTACCGAATGGCAGGGCTCTGGAATTAAGTAACCTTATAACACTTCTAAGTTGATTGGATGGTGTAGATCTATCCCTTTAATGAATTTTTTTTTCTGGAAATTCAGTAGAGTGACCCACCCCCTTTTAAGGCAGGTTAAGCTGCAGCAGGTCCCTTGGATTGGTAATCGCTTTATTTAAGTTATTTTTTAATACCTTAGATAAATAGAAAAGAGCAATAAAATTTCTCATTTGAGAAAAAATTTCTTTAGATCAACAGAGCCTGACCTGTTCAGCTTCAGTGCCCATCGACCCAGTGGTCAAGAATTTCACATCAATTTATTCCTGCTCATTACAACCTTGTACATGTACGCTGCATGTTTGCCTCCAATAACAGCTGAATTGAGGAGAGGTTTGTCTAGCATATAATTCAGTTTTACTAGATGATCACAAAAGTCGCGCTCTTACACAAAAGCTCCAAAATAGGAGGTGCACAATGGCAATATATAATAAAGATTCTGTGAAAGTTTCATTAAATTTCACTAAGTTGTATAAGAGGAGTTGCGGATAAGAGATGGGTACCTTACAGCGTAACAGACGGACGGACGGACGGACATACCGATTACAGTATACCCTCCCACTTTTCAAGCGGGGGGTATACTGATCCCTAACTGCTACACACCCTAATTACCCTGTAGCCCCTGTACAAATATAATTTTACAACCCTCTTCATGAAAATGGCTCAATATAATTTTTTTGAAAATGAAGAGATATCAAACAAGTTAACAATAATCGCGCCAAGAGTTTGACTGTTTGAAACTAGACAAGGATGAGACAGTAAACCAGTCTAGACAGCTTGATGTCCGGCATTAAAATGAAGATTTTTTTTAATATTGTATTGATTTTTATGGTTTTGACTCCAGCTCTCAGGTCCAGGGTGGACAGGGACTGTGAAATTCAAAACTTTTGGCTTCTTTACCACTTCATATTTAGAAGCCAAATTGTATTCAGATGACCTTAAAATGTAATTCTAACCCATTTCTTAAAAAGGTTATTTCTTCACTTCTTGTTTTCTGGTTTGTTATTTTAATGAATTAGCTTTAAACCTCTGCTTGCATGTTTAAGTCTGAAAATCAAGCTTTTTCTTAAAACAAAAACCTTAACTGTCTATGACCTTGCATAGAGTATAAATCGTTTCATTTTAAGTTACCACATCACAGGTGCGAACTGCTTCGCTAACGATGAATCCGTTCTTAAAGGTTACGGTTCCCAAGTCTCGTCCAGATTCTGGTTAAAAGAATTATAATCTTGAGTTATGCATTTTAATTTGTCTATACATGTGCATCACCATGTAATCTATATACCACTGTTGAGAATACTTGTTACCAGTGTTCGAAGTTTTCATTTAATTGTGTCAATATTGAACGAAATATCTTTGTTTCCCTTAGAAACCCACATACTTAAATCGTGCTGAAGAATTTTTTTAAATAGTCCTATTTGTTTAAATATAATTTAATCTAAAAATTTAATATTGAAAATTTAATTTTTTCTCAATATCCTTTTTTGTTTCATATTTAGTAATGAATAAAGGATTTTTGCATAATTATGTGATATGCCTGACACAATAGCCGTATCAGAACACTAGTAAATTAAACATTAAACATTTAAAAAATAGTCCTTATGATATATTTTTGGGGTTCACATTCCCTCAGTTTTAAATGACTGTTCTTTGGTGTAGTGGATCTTTGGACTAAATCACACTGAGAAAACTGCGACGATAATGACATGTATGGTACGGACAACCGCAATGAGTAGTTGCAGAGAAATCTGTGATGAAAATTATTGCAATGTGCGGACATGAATAAGCAGAAGTTGATATCAGATTTGAACAATAATGAATCCCAGCATACGGCATACCTAAGTAAAAATGTGTCAAAATTTCAAGCATCTTCGATGAGTTGTTGCTGAGAAAACTGTGACGCAAATTTAGTATGTCTGTTACAGAAAACGCACGGATTAACAGGAAGTTGACATCGGATTTTTAACAAGAATAAAATCCCATCATATGGCATACTAAAATTTCAAGCATCCGCGATGAGCATAGTTCCTGAGAAAATTGCGACCAGAATGTTACGGACAGACACACGGACATACAAGGGTAAAACAATATTTTTTGAAAACCCGAAATTTGCTTGACCTTTTTTTTTTTTTTAGATTGAATAGCTTTATTGCTGAATTGAATGATTTTAATTTACCCAGAAGCACGACCTGGTCCCATTATAAGGTGAACATTTACTCAAATTCATCTGATGCGCCAACGGTTAATTATTTAACTCTGTTCATTAAAAAAAACTTTAGTGGAGATCCATGGTTAGTGGAGTAGATACGTGCAACAAGTAAAGAATAAACAGTACGTATTTGAATAACATACCAAACGAACATTTATATGCAAGAAGGAAAAAATGCAATGCCGGGTAATGTGTAGAGCAACGAGGAAGTCCGGATTAGTTAATAATCAACGCAAGTTGAATTCTAAACAGAATAAAAATTAGTCATTAGCCGCACATCCAACTTTTCATAACGGTGCAGCAATTATATCTCACTTTGATTCCAAGCTTACATATGTTTTTAATACATGTATATTACTTAATATATGAATATTGTTCTCCAACCATATACAAATAATCCCCAAACATACAATGTATAATACAATCAGCAAATTGTGTACAGGGAAGCAGTATTTTCTGTTGTATGAAGTTATCGATATCGCCCTTATGATTGTAAATAACACCCATTTTTTGCAAAAATAAACAATTTTTCAACATCCAATTTAATGTAAACAAATCAAGAATAAGATTTTAAAATAGAAATAAGAATTTTCTCTTTATTTTAGAATAAGTATTTTTTTCCGTTATTTTTATTACCACAAACTTTGAAACATCTCTGTATAATGCAAATATGAAGTTCATTCATTTATCAATAATTAACAAAATCTGCAGAACAAAAATAAAGAAAGAAAGAGAGAGTGAGGAAGTGAAGAGAAAGAGAGTGGAGTTGGGGTAGAGAGAAGAGGGAATGGAAAGAGTGTAGACAGGGGGTGTGGAGAGTGAGTATTAAGAGAAATGGAAGTGGAGAGAAAAAGGTATGGATAGTAAGTGTTGACAGAGCGGGGTATGGAGAGTGAGGGAGAGGAGAGAGAAATAGAGTGTGTGAGAGGAGAGAGAGACTTACACAATTATGGATATCCTAACCAACTATAAATCTTTGCATTGGTTGCTACATACATAAAAATATTTAGTAGTTAATCTAGATGCATGAGATGCTCAATCTCTCTTACCTCTTTCTTACACTATTATCTCTTACCTCTCTCCTCACACTCCTCAATCACTACATGAATATGCCCCCCCCCTCCTACCACTCCCTCTCTCTAACCAATTTTTGTGACCATAATCATTCTCCAGTTATTTGGTTTTTTTAATTACTATTAAATTCAAATCAGGCCCCAAGGGATAGAGGGTGATAATGATTGGCATAAAAGATCTTAACTAGTCGGAAAATAGCTCTTCAGAGCTAATGTTCTTTGTTGATGTACCCGACTTTAAATAAATATTATCTTATCCTATCTTATCATATTATTTTGATTCTTTTCTGCACGTGTTAAAAAACATTTTTCTCTCCACATTCAGATATCTTTGCTTAATTAAGTGCCCTTCTAGCTGTAGAAGTGATATTTCTTTAGTTAAACAACTTAATATATGTTTGGACAAACTACAATAATATGACATTAAGTTCAAAAATGCAACTTTACAGTTCAGTATGTTTTTTTTTTAAGTTTGTAAAATGTATTTAGTTTTCTTGCTCCATAGTTTCTGTGGACATTTTCAACAGTGTATTTTAATACTTAACACAAAAAATTTATAAATAACATTAATTTTCCTTTCAAAGAAAATCGAACCAAAAAATATCAGTGTAACTCTTCTGTGTGAGAGGAAAGAAAATTTGATTGTGGTATGTATCCTTAAATATCCAGCATCTGTTGGCATTTGTCCGTCTGTCACGACGACCTTAGTTCTCGAAAACTGTAAGAGTTATGATTTAATATTTTGCACATATATTGATTAATACTAAAAGACACTTGTAAAATACAAGGTACCAGACTTCGTGTCTTTGACCTTGACTTTTGACCTTTTTTTCAATATTATAGTCCATAGTGCCCATAATAACTCTATATGAGAAAGTTTGTGATGTATGCCATATATGTACCGTTTGTCATAAAATATTCTGGCAATCTGATAAAAAAAAGATCCTTTTGGGAAATAACCAGCGACACTATTGATTTCAATTTCGTTGCAGGAATGGGGAATCATATTTTTATTCCTTTGACAGATTTATTTGTCCTACTATTGGAATATATTTTTTTTCGGATAAAGGTATGGACTATAATACATATAAATAGCTGACATCTCTTAGGTTTATAAACAAGTTAATTTCAATATTTTAGTAATAATTTTACACTTTTCCTGAAAAATTTAAAGATCAACTGAATACTTTACTTTTAATATTATTATCAATTTCTGTGTTAATGTTTTATCTGTTAAAAGTTTTAAATTCTTCACTTCTAAAGTTTAAGAAGGTACAACTTTTTAACATGTTGAAACATCTTTTTTATTATAAAATATTTACTAATAATTAATCAGACAAACAAAAGTATTTATATAATTATACTTCCTTTTTGCCTCACATCAATCTATAATTGTTAGAATGAACTTTCGGGGGTCGGATTAGGTATGGTCCCTATGTCTTTGGAACGTAATGTAATACCATTTAGGCTATATTCCATCAATGTAGCTTAATAACATTTATATTCTTCCGATGTAATGTAAAACTGTTCATGTTCTATCAATGTAATGAAATACCATAATGTTATATTCTTTCAATGTAATGTAACAAAATTTATATTCTATCAATGTTATGTAATACCATTTATATTCTATCAGTGTAATGTAATACCATGTACATTATATCAATGTAATGTAATACCTTTTAAATTATATATCAATGTAATGAAATACCATTATATTCTTTCAGTGTAACGAAATACCATTTATCAATGTAAATTACAATGTAATACCATTTATATTCTATCGATGTAATGTTATACCATTTATATTATATCATATTATACCATGTATATTATATCAATGTAATGTAATACCATTTGTATTATATAAATGTAATGAAATACCATTGTATTCTTTCAGTGTAACGTAATACCATATATCAATGTAATGTACAATGTAATACCTTTATATTCTATCAATGTAATGCTATACCATTTATATTATATCAATGTAATGTAACACCATTTATATTTTATCAATGAAATGTAATACCATTTTTATTCTATCAAAGTAATGTAATACCATTTATATTCTATCAGTGAAATGTAATACTTTTTATTTTCTATCAAAGTAATGTAATACCATTTATATTATATTTCAATGTAATGTACTGGGTATTACCATTTATATTCTAACAATGTAATATAAATTCAACTGTGCCATTTATATTCTACCAATGTAATGTAATACCATTTATATTTCATCAACGTAATGAAATACCATTTATATTCTATAAGTTCTCATCTTTACATTTTCAGACGTAAAATTCTCACAGTTATTAACCTTTAACCCCTTACATGGCATATAGTGTGAAAAAACATTCATAACTTCGTTAATATTGCAAATATCAGAATAAATCTTGCACCACTTGATGTATATTTTTTTATTGTTTGTACCAGTATTTTTGCTGGCTTGAGTTAAACTTTGCGCACTATATGAGCGATTTCGCCATTATCGAAATCAATACGGGGGTAACAGGTTTTGTGTAAAAATGCTAAATTAAGGTGTTTACCCCCCAACCCCACCCCATCCCCACAAATACTTAAAATTGGGTTGTATAAAAATGTACAACATGCTCATAATTTTTAACAAAACTATAAAATATTTTAGTATATTTAACTCAGCAAAAAAAAACTGGAATGAAACTCATTCTGAACTAAATGGAAATTCCAGCAGGATTATGGTGTATTTCGTTTTCATGGCAACTGAAATGATATTTTTATAATCATTTTCAGTAACTACACAATGCCTGCTCCCTGAATATATATACATTGGTATATACAAAAATTACCAGAAATACTAAAAAAATGCATTAAAATCTTAATACCAATTTGTCTAGAAATGCTTAAAATCTTTGCCATGGAAGGGGTTAAATTTATAAACACAGTGTAATAACCTCTAAATATACATCAAACCATAAAAAGGTATGCGATACATCATTATAAATGTGATGATGGATTTTTGTCGGTAAATTATGTAATGTTTCAGTACGCGTATAATACGTGTAGCTTTTTCCTCAATGTATTTGTTTATATATATATATATACATTGCAATAAAATTTAAATCAGAACGATTTCAGTCGCAAGGTTTTAGCGAATTCTTCATACACGTTGAATACATGGCCCTCATGAATAGAATTCCTTGTGCTCTTAATGCACATTCTCCTTAAGACAAAGTAATCTGCTAGTTTTTTTTCCGAAAAAAAATTCCAAATTTAAATCGTAAACTAACGGTTCTTTTAGAGTAAATTTTTTTGTTAATATGATTGTGCTAGGACCAAACTACATCGTACTTCCCGTTTTCGTAGGCCTGCGCGTAAGAAAAGTAAGCCAATCCCTGCATCAAAATTCAAAACGGACTAATCCCCGTTTGTCGTGCTTAGTCAAATTAACTTTTTAAAAAGTTTATCACTTGCTTGTACATGTATATTTATTGTATTGTAAAGCGATTTCTAACTGTCCTTACATAACAAAATTAAATGTATGTGTATCAGAATTTGCAGCTGATTGATTGATTGATTATATATTGTTTAACGTCCCTCTTGAGAATTTTTCACTCATATGGAGACGTCACCGATGCCGGTGATTAGATTTTAATCGTTATCATCGCATCAGACCGCATTGTATCTTAACTAACCTCAGCTGCATCGTAAGTAAACGGATCTAATCTGGCTTTCATATCGTGATCATCGGGATCGATCTCGGACAGGACAAACATCCCGCTGAGTTGCGATGTCTCACGTTCTGTCACTATTGACGATTTGCGTGGTCCTACTGACCACGAACTGACACGGTATTTTTCCGCTCAGATACGATTTGATACGGACAAATGAGAGTAAACGCCATTAGATACGAGTGTTAACGCTCAGGCTTAATTACGAGTACTAAAAAAAAACTTGCAATAATAAGGGGAAAATTGAACGCGTTTGTTTCATCGATTGAATCAAGATGTCTAGGTTTTGAAAAAAATATTTTAAAGATGCCACCCAAGGAAAACAGAGACGAAAAATGCGGGAGATCCCATCTCCTTAAGAAAACAGTTACTGTTGCTTTTCGTCTTCTTTCACAGCAATAACAAATGAGCATAATAATACTACAAATACCATGTTTATTATGTTGTCATCAACCTCAACTTCTGCTATTCTTATAGATTGTTTGTTTACGTTTTGTTAACTTTTTAATAGATTAAATATAATGGAATCAGTATACCCAGATTATTATATATCTATCGGGTTACAATCGTACCTCAAAGCGTGTTTCATCTTGATCCTTATCGTGAAAGACATATAGCAATGAACGTGTTGTACTATAGTACTTTAGCGCAAGTGTGCACGATGAACGTATTATATCGCAAGAGTACGTAATAAAACGTAGAAGATCGTTTCTAATCGGGCACTCGGATGGTGATACTCTAGTCAGATCGAGGTCCTTTTGTCAACTAAATCTTGAAAATCCCATTGGAACGTAATTCATCTTATCTTAAATGTAGTCAGATCGTCAGAGATCGCATCACATGAAATTTATCCATCGTGACCATAGCGCACAAAAGCGCAACGAATCGTATAAACACGCACCTATGCGGATCTCTTCGTATCTTGGCATAAAATGCAACAAAAACTCTGTGATAAACTACGATTGATCAATCGTGGCGTTCGTTTACTGAACGCACGACAGTGGGAACGAAGCATTAAACCAGAAGTATCTGTCGAGACTGTATCTCCACTGGTTTGTACTTATAATAGGGAAGAGAAAAGGAGCATTTGGGACTTAATACTTTAAACAGCAATAAATAGAATAATTATCCTTGATTAAGTCTCTTTTTGTGGCAAGAGTGCAATAAAACTACAACTGTAGGAGAAGTTTTTAATAAAATTTTACAGAATATTCAATTTTAGTTACCATGGCAACATCAGTCATAAAAAAATGATAATAATGTTTCTCAAAGTAGTCTACTTGAGTGCCAGATTATATTATAAATAAACTAAAACTGTATTTGGAGTAATATTTTGAAAGTATTTCACAGAAATTTCTATTTTTAGTTACCACGGCAACACCGTTTAATGAAATCAAAAACCTATAAACAGAATTATGTATCTTAGTGCAGTCTACTTATGCTATATTGAAATCAGACCAAAACTGTAGGAGGAGTACCATTTTGAAAAATTGATTACAGACAGACGGATGGACGCATTACTATCGCATAAGCTTTTTTGGTCTCTGACCAGTAGAGCTAAAAATAAAGCAACAAAAAATATTTTCCATCTTTGGGGTTGATATGTTATGAATCACGATATAATAGATTTGAAAAGCCATGGTGCAATCCCTATTCATAAGAATTCATACATGTAAGTTCCAAATCATGTGGATTCAAGTACCAATATATTGTAGTAGACTTCAGATGTTACATTGTACGATGCAAAATATTGTTTTCATTTATTATGGCCAAAGAACGATGCAATTGTTTCTACAAATCCAAAAAATGGTTCAGTAAAAAGAATAAAAACTCTTTATCTAAGAGTAAATCAATAAAGGTGTCTTTTCTGACCTACATTTTATCATCCTGTAATGGCAAGAATGCTTGATCAAGAAATGTATACTACATGTAGTATATTTCTTAAGAAAGGAACTCACAAAACCATGAAACACCCATATAATATTCTACGTCGGAGTTAATGAATATGGCATTGTCTAAAAAATTTCGTTTTTTAAAAAATACCCAAATTGCGTTTATTTTTTCAGGTCACCTCTTGATAACACATGCGATTGCTCAACTGTGCCATTTGACCTTCTAAAATAATAGACAAATATTTTCTCAAAACAAAAATAAATTAAACATCTGTATAAAAAAAAAAGAGAATTAAAACATGTTCCAAAAATTTTGTTAAAACATACAAATAAATGGAAATGTTTAACAGACCTCTGTTTTATCTATCCAGATTGTTTTCAAAAATGAGATGTGTTGCAGCTTGGTTTAAAATTTATAATATTTGACAGACGTAGACTCAGCCAATTTAGCTCTCATGTCATTCACTTAATATACTAACATTCACTTATGTAATCCTAAAACATTTTTTTTAATATTTTAAAATATATGCAGGTAGAAATGACGAGGAAGGCCATCTTGTTTCTTGTCACTTGCCTAGGAGTTGTCGGCCTGTCATCTGCACTTCTACAGCCCATTCCATTTCCGGTCGAGTTAGAAGAATGCTACAAATTACGCTCTTACAACATGACGCCATCAGATTCGGTTGCTACTAGTATACAGAATTTCTGCTACAAACATTTTCAATATAAGCAGCTATCTGCTGGTAAGATATGGACCGGACCAAACATTACAGAAGACGGAATTAACTATATTAACAGTTTATTCCGACAAATCTTCGCGGAAGCTAGAGCAGTCGAGAAATACAACAAGAAAGGTGGGCGACACAAACGTCAAGCATTCCCAGGAAGATACAGACAGGAAATACGAAGTCCAGGGGCCTTCCAGCGATTTGCTGATTGTGTTAACAGACTACAGAGAGAGGTAAATACATGTAAATTCAATTGTTGTTTTTACATCGCATACCTACAACATTAAAATGTAAAGAGAAGATTCAATTTACTTGCTGAGAGGTCAATATATATTATTAATTAATTAACAGTGAACCATAGGCCTACGTAGTGGACTTTAATTTCAATTGGCTAGCTGGTATCTGCAAAGAACATTTAAAATGGACATAAATGTATATAGAGGAAATTTCAAAATAAATGCACCAGTATTTAAAAATAAAGGAAAATTGGTGATGCTTCAATCGTGTGTAAACTAGGAACATATGCATAATTATATGCTTTGATAACGACACTAAACACCAAAGATGTGTCTTGTGAAAAGAAAGATAATTTTTAAATTGATTTTTATTGACAGTAGTATGATTTACGAATTTTTTAATTATTTGGTGTAAGCCCGTAAATATTCAATAATTTAGTAATTTGATTGATTCTGTAAAAAAAAAATGCAGGATCCATCCCTTGTTCATACGATTGAAAATGTAGATATCTTTTTTTGTGATGATTCCTTTAGGACGTAGGAAAGGGGTGAGGGATCTAACAAAAATGGAAATGTAGTTTGGTTACAATTTATTATTTGAATACATGTTCTAGTACGAATTAATATGTCTAAAAATTAATATTTTGATGCTAAGCAACAAATCGACTGCAAATGTTCCGCTTCATATCCTGGATCTACATTTCACACGTTGAGGCTAGCGATTCTGCTGGTTGACAATGTACTAAAGGAATAACTGTCTAATTTTTCGATTTCATGATATGATCAATCGATTGGCTTTGCGTGATAATTATGCATAAAATTATCACGCAACCCAATCAATTGATCATCTTCATGAAATCGAAAAATCTGACAGTCATCCCTTACATTTACATGCCTTTGATTCCGCAATTCCACGTGCTACAAGCCCTGCTTCTGTATATCTATTTGTCCCGCCCTGCACGGTTTTTTTTCCCCGCGCCTATTGATGAACCAGTACAGTCATGTAGAAATAAAGTAAATTAACTATCTGCAATTTTATCTCGGACAAAGACATTGGAGTATATATATATATAAATAAAAGTGATGCATCAAAAATTTTGGTTATTCGCACCTTTAAAACTTAATTTATTATAGATTCCCATAATAGTGTGCACTTCTTGTAAAATACTACCAAGTTGTAAAATCATCAATATTTGATTGACACAAGAGAGAGGGTGCATTTTTTACAGTAATTAAGACGAAATGTCGTTTCCAATGTATGATGAATGAATCAATAAGTAATTAAGTGTGTGGGTTTTCATGACAATAATCAATTTGCCAGATAGCAAAAAATATATAAATAAATAAATACTTACATGTACCTACCCAACTCGAAATTAAGTTTGGAACGATGTACAACAAACGAAAAAACCCACAATGATGACCTGTCATCGAATCAAGCTTGCGGGATCTCCTGCAAGGTGTTTTCGATATCACTCTTTCTCGTGAAAATTGTTTATTATAAGTTTTTTTTTAATTTTGTAGTCCATCGAACAGAATACTCAGAGAAACACCTACCAAACACTCTCTGTTTTTCACTCTGGGCCAGCATTGGACAGTGCTCACGGTGGTCCGGCTTTTGGCCCCTGGCACAGGATTTACTTACTTCTGTAAGTTTTATTAGCTCTGCTGGTCAGTGACTATAGGAGCTTATGTGATAGTAATGTGTCCGTCGTCCATCCGTCTGTCTGGAAACAATATTTCAATATGCTAGATCCTCCTACAATTTTGGGTCTGATTTCAATATCACTTGGCACACAAGCAGACTACACTAAGATACATTGTTCCGTGCATTTATATTGATATTTGATTTGATTTTGATTTGGTGTTACCGTGGTTATTAAAAACAGAAATTTGTGAAATACTTTTTAAATGGTCTTCTTCAGGTTTGAGGTCTGATTTTAATATAATGCTGCATGCAAGTAGACTGCACTGAGATACATGTACATAACAGTGACGTAGCATCGTTTTTGAAAGTTTGGGGGGGGGGGGGGAGTATACTGTTTGTAGTTTAGTTAAGGAGAAATGAAAGAAAGGGGCTGTCATTGATAAAAATCGGTGTCCAGAATGAATGGGGGAAACTATTGAAAAGTAATAATGGAGAGCATAATGATGATAAGAATGGGGCTAGGCACATATAGTCACTTGTCTTCATAAAATTATTATGACGTACTTCTCAGCATTTTATTTTCGATGTATGTTTTCTAAGGGGAAGGTCATTTTTTCTAAAGGTTTCAAGATCGTCTTTCTTTGAATTAATAAACAGAGATTCCCCTTCCCCGTAAATCCAACGAACATGTGTAATTTAGAAAGTAGTATGTAAAAGACTTATTTCTCATATTATATGAAAACTATATTTTTGCAAATTAATACACCAATTTCCTGAATAACTCCACATCTCTGTCTGACACTTACAATGTTATTTCCTCTCGGAAGGCGGTTGTTAAGTGGACTGAGGGTAAATTAGTAACACATTCCATGCCGACAGTGGGGTCAAAGGCCAAGGAGACCAAAGTCACGCGGGAGGTGGTGGACGGGCAGCTGATCATGGTAATAATTACAGTTATAAAACTAACTAACACTCTAACACGTTACAGGCTACAGTGACCTGGAAAGACGGGAAATTAATAACAGAGGCCAAACCGACGGAGGGGTCAAAGGGCAAGGCTACCCGTGTGGAGAGAGAGTTGGTGAATGGGGAACTTCTTATGGTAGATATTAGCTCCGCTTACCCAAGTCTGAATTCACGTGTACACGACAAATAAATGCACACTAGTACTTTAAACATGCATGCCTGTCTGCTTATTTGCTTTTTAAAAGGGCGGGGAGGGCATCATCGTCTCAATCCACGGTCCGGAGTGCGCATATAGCTCTCTCCTACCCACCAGAATGGTAGAGGATCGTACATTTTGGCCGTGGTTTGCGACGATGGGAGGGCATATACATGTATTATTAAATCAGACTCACTTTTTCTCTTTTTCTTGGGAGGTTCTTGGTGGTCCCTTAATCAGAAACATTGGAACAGGTTGGTCTAATTGTTGAAAGAAATACAGCATGCTTGATTATCTTTAACACTTTCTAATTCGATGCTGTTGCAAAGTCAAAGTAATTATGAACTTTCTAAAAGGAAAAAAAAAAGATGGTAGCCAACGTCATTAACAAAAATAATAATCATGACTAAGATTTTCTCTCTTGAACATGTTGAAAGACTAGAAATATGCTCACTGATAATGTATATTTAGGTGACAGCGCCTTGTTCACCAAGGAGGGTCTCAGGGCCGTTTTGAGTCGGAGAAACTATGGAGACATTACGGAACCTAAAACAGGACAAGACTATGTATTCAGTTTAGAGGGCCATCATAATGGTCCACACAGCTGGGTAGGAGGTCATCTTGGAAGAGTAAATACGGCACCGTACGATCCGGTGTTTTACATGCATCACTCTTTCATTGATGCCGTTTGGGAACAATTTCGAGACCAGCAGGTCTCCAATGGGATTAATCCGGAACAAGATTATCCAAATCCCCCTCATCCTGCTGGACATGGTCCTGATGATATAATTGACTTTAGACCTTATGTTGCACCAGTAACTAATATTTTTGCTATGTCGGATCTCGTCGCAAATCTTGTTAGATATGAACCTTTTCCAACCTGTGCGAATAGATGTAATAACAGTCCTTATTTGCGTTGCCAAAGGACTGCTTCTGGTCAAGTCTGTGTATCTATAGAACGACCTGGTGCACAGCCAGCAGGGGCAAGGTTCTTAGGTTTTGGTTCACAGTTCGATGCACAACCTGCCAATCGAAGGGCATCAGAATCACTTATGATGGCTCAAGCAAGCGGGCCAATTCCTGGTGGGCCAAGGTTCCGCACAGCCCCATTTAATGATAGGCGTAATGGAGGAATGGTTATGGGTACTGCTCCTGTTTCACCTGAAATCCAGGCAGCTAGGATGGAAGTCAGAGAAGTTGTTCAAGGACGAAAACGACGGGATGTTTCTAAAATATCTCAAAATGGTACAACCGATGGTGTTCATCATCACCAGTCTGTTTCCTCCCTTCAACGGTCCTTTACAAACACTTTCCTTCTTGATGGAGAACGAGATCTTAAGCGATGGGTTTATGTTCCAGTTCGTGTTGTGCACACTAGATCTCTGAATGTGGACGGTGTTGACCCTACCTTTTATGGAGATGTAGAATTGTCAAAGGATGTTTGTCACACAGTTCAATCTGGGGCTTCAAAGGTGTTTGTAGCTTCCAATGGTTTAGATTATTTTGGAACATATAAAGAGTTTGTGATAATAGATGAAAGGCAACCGGTTTCTACTACAACAACTGCTGTAGGGATAAAGAACCCGGATTATGGTGAAGGAGAGGTTCTTTTCACTGCCTATGACTCTTGTGGAAGACCGTGTCGCTCTCTGTGTTTGACGGAAACCAAAGGACAACAGAAATATAAGGCGTGTTCCGGAGCTTTCAAGATCTCGTCTGCTAATCCTAAGATGTACAAACCTACGTTCAGAGATGCTACGACTGGTGATTGGATACTTCACAATACAGTAGATTCATTTTCTCTGGATCCACAAACTCCTATCACCTTTGTTTGTGGAAATAGTAAATCATGGCCCTGGGAATTTTAGAATTTATTACATTGTAGGCATGAATTGTCACATATTTTATTGTTCTTTGCAACAATGAGAAAACAAAAATTTGTTTAAGTTGACAATTGATTTGGGGTTGATATGTTATGAATCACGATATAATAGATTTGAAAAGCCATGGTGCAATCCCTATTCATAAGAATTCATACATGTAAGTTCCAAATCATGTGGATTCAAGTACCAATATATTGTAGTAGACTT
The DNA here is from genome assembly GCA_003671525.1 of Saccostrea glomerata. Lineage (NCBI taxonomy): Eukaryota > Metazoa > Mollusca > Bivalvia > Ostreida > Ostreidae > Saccostrea > Saccostrea glomerata. Next base: position 1,748,194 of record PRKT01000046.1, read on the forward strand.
CAGATGTTACATTGTACGATGCAAAATATTGTTTTCATTTATTATGGCCAAAGAACGATGCAATTGTTTCTACAAATCCAAAAAATGGTTCAGTAAAAAGAATAAAAACTCTTTATCTAAGAGTAAATCAATAAAGGTGTCTTTTCTGACCTACATTTTATCATCCTGTAATGGCAAGAATGCTTGATCAAGAAATGTATACTACATGTAGTATATTTCTTAAGAAAGGAACTCACAAAACCATGAAACACCCATATAATATTCTACGTCGGAGTTAATGAATATGGCATTGTCTAAAAAATTTCGTTTTTTAAAAAATACCCAAATTGCGTTTATTTTTTCAGGTCACCTCTTGATAACACATGCGATTGCTCAACTGTGCCATTTGACCTTCTAAAATGATAGACAAATATTTTCTCAAAACAAAAATAAATTAAACATCTGTAATTTAAAAACTGTACCGCCCAGCAAATTACTTATTCAAAAAAATTGAAATTCCCAAACACATCCATATAAATACCCAACAGTACCTTTTAGTATGGCACAGATTGCCGGGAATACACCAAACGGTAAGTACGTAATATATAAACAAGTAATTACACAATTATTTCCAACCAAAAAATGCGAAAAACTTTTACAATCCAATTACATATTAAAAAGTTAAGCATATCTTAGGAACTTTATATTTTAGTGAAAACAGTTTTGTTTTAAAATGATTATTTTCTATTACTATTCTGTAAATAAATCTTTTTCGGTTTTCACAATATTGACCAGAGTAATTCTAGTTCTAGTCACCTCTATCTCTGTAAAAACCATTAACTTTATAATTGAAAGATTTCTTACATTTAATTTGAGCTTTATATCCCCCCTCTAACCCTGACGTTGGATTTGACACAGTATTCCCTTGCCCTACCGCCTTTGACTCTTTGGACTTTGTAGAAATTTTACACATTTGATTTTTGCCATACATGTTGTTTATTACTTTATGCTTCCATGTTTTACACAAAGAACAGATGATATATTAAACAAAATTAATAATATAGCTAAATATTTTTCTGACCTTTAATGCTTAAATACCTGTCAGGTATTTTATATTCGATTTTACTGATTTTACATGTACTATTATTATATTTTTTGATTCCGTTTTTTATGAAGGACATCTGAAACAGTTATGTACTTTTAGTGATAAGAATATTAAAGATCTAGATTTGTATGAAAAGTTTATTCAAAATGATCCATATTAAATTTCTGTTTATAATTTCCAAATACGTGTAGTACAGATTTTCTGATATTTTGTAATGTGCTACAGATTTGGTCTGAGTAATATTCGAATTTACCTTCTTGTGGCCCTAGATTCTAATGTTCGATTATAATTTCAATTTTGCGTTGATTTTTGCAATTATAGTTTTAAAGAAATGTTTAAGTTTCAAATATAACAGCCAAATTCTCCCACGCGCACTTGCATGCATGTGAGCGCAGACCAAAAAAAAAAAGAGAATTAAAACATGTTCCAAAAATTTTGTTAAAACATACAAATAAATGGAAATGTTTAACAGACCTCTGTTTTATCTATCCAGATTGTTTTCAAAAATGAGATGTGTTGCAGCTTGTATCCGCAGTCACTGTGAATTCTAACCTAGTGCGATTTGTTCCTTTGAAATGGGCGAAATTCAACCGTTCTTCTTTACAGACGTTAAATTATTTGTATGAATATAATGAGTATTTATCCTTTGCCAAAATTGTAAATACCGCTCCCTTCATTTTAAGCCCTTACGTCTAAGCAAGAAATATTTGATTTCATCATAGTGTTGTCTATCGGAATTTTCTATCGTGATAAAAATATCAAATCTATTTCAGATAATTTTTTTTTCAAGAACTCTTCATATATTCCAACATGCATGTAGATAGAAATAGACATGATATCTGTTATGAACAATGTTTTCCTTATTATGTTTGTGTTTTCTTTAGCTTTGAGACATCATGTAGATCCCCAATCCCATACTGGGATTCTACTGTTGATCACGAGATGGAAGACCCTACCCTATCAATTCTTTGGGGTGACGAATTCCTCGGAAATGGTGACGGTGTAGTCAATAGTGGACCTTTCCGAAACATGCAAACACTTCTTGGTGGTCCCTTAATCAGAAACATTGGAACAGGTTGGTCTAATTGTTGAAAGAAATACAGCATGCTTGATTATCTTTAACAAATTTACACTTTCTAATTCGATGCTGTTGCAAAGTCAAAGTAATTATGAACTTTCTAAAAGGAAAAAAAAAAAGATGGAAGCCAACGTCATTAACAAGAATAATAATCATGACTAAGATTTTCTCTCTTGAACATGTTGAAAGACTAGAAATATGCTCACTGATAATGTATATTTAGGTGACAGCGCCTTGTTCACCAAGGAGGGTCTCAGGGCCGTTTTGAGTCGGAGAAACTATGGAGACATTACGGAACCTAAAACAGGACAAGACTATGTATTCAGTTTAGAGGGCCATCATAATGGTCCACACAGCTGGGTAGGAGGTCATCTTGGAAGAGTAAATACGGCACCGTACGATCCGGTGTTTTACATGCATCACTCTTTCATTGATGCCGTTTGGGAACAATTTCGAGACCAGCAGGTCTCCAATGGGATTAATCCGGAACAAGATTATCCAAATCCCCCTCATCCTGCTGGACATGGTCCTGATGATATAATTGACTTTAGACCTTATGTTGCACCAGTAACTAATATTTTTGCTATGTCGGATCTCGTCGCAAATCTTGTTAGATATGAACCTTTTCCAACCTGTGCGAATAGATGTAATAACAGTCCTTATTTGCGTTGCCAAAGGACTGCTTCTGGTCAAGTCTGTGTATCTATAGAACGACCTGGTGCACAGCCAGCATTGTTATTATATAAAACCTGCAAGAAACAAAACTTGTTTTCCCGGATTGTCACAAGAGTTGTCGACCGCGAAATTTTCAAGGACTTCATTCCAAAGTTTTGATTTAGGTAAGTTATAATTTTTTTTTGAATTGATACACGGATTTTTAAATGTTTTAATTATCAAATGTGATTTTAACGCTAATAAATACACCTTTAAGTGTAAAATCATGCCGATTTTTAAACAATATTGTTTTTTTTATAGTGTCCGAAATTAACGGACCATTTTTTTTCAAAGTCATTTAATTTCGGACAGTTTTAAGAAATGTAAAAAAATGAAAAATGAACTTTATATACCCATATTCTAAATAAATAAGTTGATAAATAGTTTTTTAAAAAAATATTATCGATTTACAATCATCTTTTTCGATATGAAATTTTTAAGTTACACGTATATGCATGCTATTTTTAACACATTGCCGGTCAATATTTATTTCAAAAGCCAATAAGGCTATTAATTATTTTAATTCTATAAAAAAGTTTTTCTTTCAGCATGGCCAGAAAAAATGCGAAAGCAAGGGGGCCTTACCAAATAAATGACCCATCAATCATGGAACAGGCTGTAAATGCTGTTCAGTCTGGGACTCTGTCTCTCAGGAAAGAAGCAGAGAAGTTTCAAGTTCAAAAATCAACATTGTATGATAGAGTTACAAAACGAGTGTCCATTGACGCGAAGCCTGGGAGAAAGCCGGTGCTTTCAAATGAAATCGAGAAAAGAATTATCAAAAATGTTACTGAAAGTGCCGCAAAGGGCTTTGGTATTTCAAGGAAGCAACTTCTCCATAGAGCGGGAGTTTTGTGTAAAAGAAATAAAATAACTGGGTTCAAAAATTTCACCCCTACAAAACACTGGTGGGAAGGGCTAAAAAAGCGACACCCCGAAGTTGCATTAAGAAAGCCAGAAAAGCTTGGCACAGTGCGGGCAAGGATGTTAAACAGTTGTGTCGTCGAGAAGTATTTTGCAGACCTATCTAAAATTGTGCAAAATCTAAATTTGCAAGGTTCACCAGAAAAAATCTGGAACTGTGACGAAACAGGAAAACAACTGGAACATACCCCTGTTAATGTCATTGCCAGACGCGGCAGCAAATCTGTTGTTGGCCGCACTGGCAATGACCGATCAAACATCACCATTATGGCATGCGTAAATGCCCGGGTCATTGTAGGCATGAATTGTCACATATTTTATTGTTCTTTGCAACAATGAGAAAACAAAAATTTGTTTAAGTTGACAATTGATTCTGCTATCTTGCTACAGTGTATTTATATCATTATATCATACTTTTTACTTCGTTAAATGTGTCAGCTAAATATTTAAAACAATACTTATTATGTAATGTAACCAAATGGAAATAAAGTAATAAAATCCTACATCAGTAAATTATAGTATTACACTTAACAAACCTTTTTAAGTGTTCACTTTAATAAAAGTATTTATTTTAAAAACTATATGTTCCGTGACGAAGCTTAAAAGCAATAAACCTGTACTTTGCGGCAGGTATTTTGTGTAATGAGTATCTTTTTGTGATAATGCAAATTTCACTAAAAAACACAAAACATTGGCAAAATGACTATTGAGATAGAACGGAGAGTCGTTGGAATGTTAATATTTTGACCATCCTTGCACCACGTTTTATTTTATTTTAGTGTTTATTTGTCCATGATAATTTAAAAAAAAAAATAAGCAACCATTGAATATCAAAACCCATCTTAACACATTTTTTCATAGGCTGTGCGTCTTTTTTTATCGCCAATATATCACAATTTGAAAGTTTTAGTCAAAATTTAACCAAACCGGAAGTGACCTTGATCTTCGTCTGAGGTCGAATTTCGCGTTGCACCAGGTTAAAAGAAAAAAATAATTTCAATCAAGAAATCGGTGCTCGTGACCGTATAATATCAGCTCAAATAGTCTGAATCATCCTGAGAGCGGTGCACTTGAGTGCTAAACACCCTATAGGATATTGACAAAAAGGCATCTGTGTGATGATACACTGTCAAATTCCCGGATCTGAATCCAATTTAACACATTTGGGAATTTTATAAGGAATGTCAGAGCCCCTCCCCCCTTCCACATAATTTCAACGGTTTGGAAAGTTCTACATGTAAGCAGCAGGTGTGGCAGCAGATGGGTCAATCTCTTATTCGGGGGTACATGGTGTCCAACAGTAAATATTGTCTTGTAGTAATTAGAGCGAGTGGAGGTCTTACTCCATAGAGATTTTTTTTGTGTGAATTTTCATTTTGAGGGTACATCATTTCATTGAAACTTTGCTTAAAATACTAACGAGATACTTAATGGAAATTTACGCAACATCGAACTTAAATATGCATCATTAACCATGAATTAAACAAATTATTTGTTGTATGCATTTGTTCTTTAAAACTTGATATGTTAGGTGAACACTTAGGAGTTTGGTTCAGTGCATAAACATATTTCGGAGAAATCCGAATTTTTCTAACTACTGAGTATATCTTTAAAAAAAAATTTAATTCTCTTCAATCTTCATCTTTCCTTAAGTGTATATAATTAAGTTTCTTATCATCTATATTTCAACGAATTTGAGTAATCGTCTGCTCATTTGGTTAACACCAAAAACATCAACACGTTTCATGCAGAGGAGTTCAACGTTCATGTACTTGGTACATGTACACGTGTTTTTAATTCAACCGTGAACGGGCAAAATTTAAGATTTTAAAAGCAATCAACCAATTTAATTTTTTTTTCTTTATGTAAAATACAATGATTACACCTTTAAAATGATAGCTTATTCAAATAATAAAAAAAGGCAAAGTGAACGATATTACTTTTAACCAAAAGCATCACAAATCTTCAATGAGCAGTACATTATAAACAGAAATCAATCAAATGTGACTGATATCATTCTAGAAGAATGTCCTAATCTTGTTACATGATTCTTCAACGTAGCTTTATTTATGAATTAAACTGACAACCTTCAACGAGATGCGAATAAATTCATTGGAAATGCAAAACACATTTTCGGAAATTAGTTCCATGCATTTTTTTTATACTCTCGTTCACTATTTGATGATTGATATTGCAAGAAACAACAGATCTATTTTGTAAACTTATGTAATTTTATAAACACACACAAAAATTGTGGCGCCATGGAAGACAGATTTAGACGCTTGCTTTTTACATACATTTGATTAAGGTTTTAAATCATAGATGCCGATCGATTTGAGTTTAAAAAAAATTCAGACATATCTAACATTTGTAATTATAAGTGCTGATACATTTATGCTGATCTCCAATCATTTATTAGTTTATACATATATATATCTGTTTACCTATATCGGTATACACTAATAAAGGAATATAAAAAAACCAAGATGTGTTTGTAAATAACTGATGCCCCCGTATGGCAATTTGTGGCGAAGGTAGAATGTTCGCAAATGCATGTCAATCTCAAAAGGTCAATGTAAAAGTTCTAAAGTTTTGGTACGTACCAAAAAGGTCTTGTTACAAGGAATAAATCTGTGAAACATTAAAACCTTGTAATTCTAATTGTTCAAAGGCCAAGGTTAAAGTTCTTCTTTTAATGGTCAACCCTTTAACCCAAGGTCAAAAAAATCTATACCCATGAAAGGGTCTTTTCACAATAAATACACATGTGAAGTATGAATTTGAAAGCCCTAACTCCAACTGTTCAAAAGTAATGACCACCAACTCAAAAGTTATATATGGGAGAGGTTAAATTTTTTTGCGGACAAACAGACAGAAGGATGGACAGGGCAAAATCTATACACCCCCGAATTCATTTACGGGGGCCTTAAAATACACATACATATGGGGCATTGGTTAATCTGTATTTTATTATGTTGAAGTCAGGACAATATATGAATATCAAACATCATTAATAAAACATGTCCACCATACTTTCCTAAAAAAAAACTTGCACATTAAAATAGTTTTTTTCTCTGAAATCACAGAAGAGTGTATGATAAAAATGTTTCCAATAGGTATCAGCCAAAGTTGTGGTTAAACTGCTATGAAAAAGTGGAAAGACAAATTCTGAGTTTACCTTTATACCCTTCATTTCTTGAACATTTTGTAATAAAAATAAAGGAAATTACGAATGCTTTTCTTGAGGGGATTTTTCTCTTAAAAAATCACAGAAATTACGCTTAAATAATTTTCCAAAAATCTTGCGTCACACTAATATAAATTATTTACAAAAAATGTCTCCTTTTCATACGTCACACGAGATTGATATTAAATATGAATTAATGCATATGTTTGCAAAGGAGTGCATTCATTAATTAAACAAAGGTAATTTATAAATCTCATCACCTGACTTAAACATTTGTTGACAAATTGCTTAATATAAAGTTAACAAATTCATATGTACCGCCCAGTACATTAGAAAATGCACTTGTTCCTTTAATAATTATTCAAATAATAATTATTCAAAATTTTGAAATTCCCCGGAGCACTGCTATAAATACTAGCTTGTATAACGGTGTGTTTTAATTGAGGAGATAGCAATAGGTAAGGAATATAGGAAATTATCTTCAGGTTATGTAAAAATGCATGTACATAAAAAAAATGTTATTTTTATGCAGTAGTTAGAAAAATACGCGCACTGTAAAATAATAAATTCTGGTAGTGAAATTGTGATTGATATTATTGTAAAATTACTATTCGTTTTGAATTATTGTAAATCAAATTAACTCTCTCGAGAATAACTCGGTCAATCTTATATCAGTCAATTTGCAACTAAATACATTTTTATGAATTAAATTATTCATAAGAAATATTTTGATATTTTGTATTTAAAACTTTAACGTCGAAAAAAAAAATATCTAACATGGTAAAAGGCATACCATATTCTATTTTTTTCGTCTAAATGTTTTGTATTTTTTCTTCTGACTACCCCCAAAAGCATATAAAATGGTAGGACATACTCTTCTAGTGGACTTTTGCGAAGAGTGCTGGCTGTAAAAGAGGACGGGTTACTTTTACACTTGCACAATGTACGGAAGCTCTTTTACGATATAAATATTTAGCTCAACACTTCATTCATTGAAAAATATGGACTACTTAAAAGCATAAATAAGTTTTCCGTGAAGAAAATGATATCTATCCTATCCTAAACTCCCAACCTTTACATCTTAGTGCCTCGAATGCCATACCTATGACAACTGCAAAGGTTTTCCGATCTACTGTAAAATTTTCGTGGTGTCGAATTCTCAGGGTGTTAGGAAAAAAATTGGTTTGTGGGGATTTTTTCGTGGTTGGAAAATGTTTAGAAGTAATGCATGTGGAATTTTACATTTCGTGGTGGTCTCTGCATACCTCGAAAACAACGAAAATTAGCCCCCCCCCCCCCCCCCCCCGAAAATTAGTTATTTCAAAGTATTATTATCAGTTCTGTACCTCTGTACATGATACAGATTTAAAAAGTCAAAGTAAACTGTAAAAGTCAGTGCTTTTCGCTAAAGTCCAGCCAGTAATTTGCCCTGACCTAAGAGATTAATATAAACTCTACGTACCCACTTTTATCGTAAACAAATTCTATTCAAATCAAAACCATTTGACTGTAGCAAAAATAGCACGAGAAAATTTACTTTTCCTTATGTCAATCATAGGAAAATACACGTACAACTATAAATAATAATTCTTCAGAACGGTATGGAAACTTTTAAATATTTAATTTTTTTTTTTTGTAAGCATTTTTATATTACGAAACTTAGGAAGAAGATGCTGGGAATTGATCCATTTTCTATAACGTTTCTTGGCGTACTAGGACTAGCACACTCACTTCTAGAGCCAATCCCTTTTCCTAACGATTTACAAGAATGTTACAAATTCCGTTCCTTTAACATGACGCCAACAGACTCGGCTGCCATAAGAATTCAGAACTTTTGCTTTAGAAATTACGAATACAAGCAAATAGCTGCTGGTAAGATTTGGTCTGGTCCAAACATTACACAAGAAGGAATTAACTATATTGATGGCTTATTCCGGCAAATATTCACTGAAGCCAGAGAAATAGAAGCTTACTACAAAGGTGGACGTCACAAAAGACAAGCAAACCGTCCGTGGCGATACAGACAGGAAGTGCGCAGTGGGAATGCCTTTCGGCGGTTCGTAAATTGCATCAATCAACTACAGAATCAGGTACATTTTAAGATATACGAATATTCAAACACTCGGGTATATTCAAGTCTTAATTTATTACGTCTTCTTATAAATGGGCAGCACACAGCATCATCGAAAAGCCTAGCACTTTAAGAATGTAATAATCAGGGTCAAGAATATTGAAATAAAATGATAGAGGTCAATGTATTACAAAGAAATATTAATGAAAAATATTTTTTGTGAAATGAATTTTCTATAAGAATTCGTACAACCATCTATAATATGCTTATATGTACATACATAAAAAATTATAGTAAAATAACAAAGATGAATATTTTCTAGTTTGTAGAACCTCGTAGTACCGGGCGCAACACTTATCAAACTATGGCTGTTTTTCACTCGGGACCAGCATTGGGGACGGCTCATGATGGACCTGGTTTCACCCCTTGGCACAGAATTTATTTACTGCTGTAAGTTATTTTAGCGTTGAAAATGATGTATTATAATGTTTAATTAATTAAACATATTTCTGAAATGGCACTTATTTCTTATTTACATCTGATGTTCGAGGGCTGATCCAAACTTAGTTCAACACTTTTTACAAAATATTTGATAATCGAAAGTTACGTCATTTTTTGGGCTTCCTTTTTTTATCCTCGATTCTAAACCACTTCTTATTTGCTTCCATTCAATAACCCTTATTGTCATTTTGATGTAAAGCGTCTTGTTTAGAATTCTTGTTAATATATTTATCAATATTAATAATACTTTGAAGCCCTTCATATATTCATCATCTGTTTAATTGTTTTTTTTTTAAAGAATATTAAAATAATGCCTTTCAAATTATTTCTTTGAAATCTCCCTACATAATGTTTAAAGTGAATCAATTTAATTCCTTCTCCTAAGTGTATTTACATTTATGATGTAGAATGACTTTGAATACAGTGTTACACCTAATAAATTGGATTGTCCCTGTTTTCAGATTAGAGTCAGCATGTGGAGTTCCCGTTCCTTATTGGGATTCTTCAGTGGATCATGATATGCAGGACCCGACATTGTCAGTTCTTTGGAGCGACCAGTTCTTCGGAAATGGCGACGGAGTTGTTAACAGGGGACCTTTTAGAGATATGCGTACAATCCTCGGCGGTTCAGTAATCAGAAACATAGGAACAGGTTAGTGGAAAAAAAATGTCCCGTAAAGATAAACATTTACATGCATGCTTTTATGCCCCGTAATCAAGAATTATTTGACATATTTTTTTTTCTCTTCTCCATGGTTCTGTCTGAATATCTGTTTCTTCGCGAAAATCTGACCATTTTTCATGAAATATACATTTCATTTACTCTGTAGGAGACAGTGCCTTGTTCACCAAAGAAGGTCTCGATGCAGTTCTTAGTCGAACAAATTACGAGGATATAATGGAGCCAAAACAAGGAGCCGAATATATGTACAGTTTGGAAGGTCACCATAATGGCCCACATGTATGGGTTGGAGGTCACGTTTCTAGCCTTAACACTGCACCATATGATCCAGTGTTTTACATGCACCATGCATTCGTTGATGCTGTCTGGGAAAGATTTCGAGAACAACAAAGGAATAACGGAATAAATCCAGAAACAGATTACCCCGCCACTTTTCCAACTGGACACGGTCCTAGTGATTTGATAGATTTCAGACCATATATAAATCAAATACCAAATAGCTTTGCCATGTTAAACTTCATAGCAAATCTTGTTAGTTACGAGCCTTTCCCAAACTGTGAAAATCGATGCAATCGAAGTCCCCATTTGTATTGCGATAGGAGTCGGCCCCGACCAACATGTGTATCACGAGAACGTAGAGGTGCACGTCGGCAAGTACTTCAAGCTGGTTCTGCATCTAGAAGCGCTGCATTTAGTCGCACTGCAACATCACAAGTGACATCACAATCTATGGCCGCTGCTCAGGCTGCAGGACCTATACCTGCGGGTCCAAAGTTCCGAGCCTCGCCTGTCCGTGATACACGGAATCGAGCAAGCAGCATAGGAACAGCTCCTGTTTCTCCACAAATACAAGCTGCCAGAACACAGGTCAGACAAGTTGTTAACGCACGTATTAGACGTGATATTTCTAATGCTTCTCGAAATGGAACATTTAGCAGTGATCATCACCAGTCCGTTTCTTCTCTTCAACGATCCTTTACTAATACCTTTTTACTGGATGGAAAAGTAGATCTAAAGAGATGGGTCTACGTGCCAATTCGTATCATGTATACTAGATCTCCCAATGTAGACGGTATCGACCCAACGATACTAAAAAATGTAGACTTGTCTAAAGATACTTGCCAAGCAGCTAAATCGGGCGCTTCAAAAGTGTTTGTAGCTTCCAATGGTTTGAATTATTATGGTTCATATAAGGAGTTTGTTATAATAGATGAGAGACAGCCAGTGTCCATTACTACAGCTGCTGTAGGGATTAAGAACCCGGATTATGGCGAAGGAGAGGTTCTTTTCACTGCGCATGACTCTTGTGGAAGACCATGTCGCCCTCTGTGTCTGACTGAAACCAAAGGACAACAGAAATATAAGCCTTGTTCTGGGGCTTTCAAGATCTCTGCTGCTCACCCAGAAATGTATAGATCTACATATAAGGAAGCTCTCGGTGGTGATTTGTTGTCTCAAAACGTATTAGATACATATTCTTTCTACTCACAAACTCCTATTACTTTTGCTTGTGATAATAATAAGAAATGGCCTTGGGATTATTAAGCTTTGTTAAACAATTTGTATATTGATTTATCATTGGTTGATTTTATTTTATGTTTTTTGTTGAATAAAATATTTATATGCATGTTACTTTATCTATGAATTAGCTTCTTTCAAATTCTCATCTCATGATCTCTTAAATCTAGAGAAAGTGATTTCTCGGTAAAGTTCATAAGCTTCAAGATCGTCGTGGCTGAACAGATAAAATATTCAACCTAAAACTTCTCACAAAAAGTGATTGTGATGGGAAGATAACCTCTGAATCACGATCATTATTTAATCCTAATATGATGTATAGCGATTTACAGGCGCGTAGCATCGTTTTTGAAAGTTGGGGGGGCCAACCAGAGAATTTTTTTTTACCTTACCTGAAAAGTTGACAAGCAAGAAAAAACATAAAAAAATATAGCATATAACACTACATTTTCCTTCATATCACTATACTGTGGTAAGAAGTGGGGGGGGGGGCGG